>JANTCA010021101.1:1424-41250 GCA_024741275.1 Chironex yamaguchii
TGGGTCCCTCCATTGTGATCATCTTGCTTCCAATGATGTAATTCAATTTAGTTTTAAGAGTTTTATTTTGATGTGCATTGTCAGAGGTTGTGTAAGTTCTTCTAAGTTATCTTTTTCTCTTAGAACAAATAAAAAGATTCCAAGGGGCCCACCATCGCCTCCAGCGCCTGTGATGCACTCACCAACCCGAAAGGTATTTCTATAATTTTGCTCAATTGGTAATTAACGGTGCATCATTCGGCTTGTATTTTCACGAAAAACCAACTGGATATCTCCTGTTTAAGAATTTGTAGCATCAGAAGAGTGCAATGTTTTGTGACGTCTGGAACATGCGTTCAATTAATATCGACAGGAGTGTGGAAATTGTTAGACTTGTGTTTAAAAAAGTGCCACTATGTTATTTAAATCTGAACACGTCATTATTGATGGATGACTTAGATTTAAAAACGGAAATGAAGACATTACAGTGTTGACAAAACATCAGCGTTAGACACCCATGAAACCCTGGTTCTATTTTGTTCATAGTACTTTTCCACACTTATTTCCATGTGCTGTTGTTGGATAAGAAAAAATTTAGGGCAAGTCTCCAACGTAGTAGGGGAGGAAGGTAGTGTAACAACATATGGTTTTAGTAAACCATTCAGGAGGACAGATCAGATGAGGTAAAAGACATCCTGTTACGAAGTTTTGGAGCTTACTTCACTCATCGTTGTTGGTCCATTCTTTTGTTCTCTTCTTTTCTTCCTTGCTCCTATTTGTAATTACAAAATACCTGTTGCTTGTATCTATTAGCAGACAGGCATCATCAACACTAGTTAGTGATCATGGTTCTATCTCTTGCTCTCTTCAACATTTCCATTTCCCAGTTGTTAAGGTCAGCAGGAAAAGTCCCAGACTTGCAGGAAGAAGATCCCGCTTTGAAGGCTAGGTTGCCGATTACTACATGTTCTTTGCACGAAATTATCCTATCTGTTTACATCTCGAACTACCTTTTTCGCAGTTACCATAAAATCATTTTTCGCTGCATTAACGTATGTCTTTGACTGTTACATTTATCAAAGCTATTTTAGGTGTTTACTGTTTTGTCAAAAGGGACAGATGCCAGTCTATATATGAATAATTGCGTACTATTTACATATTATAACTGTGTGATTTCATTTGGCTTTTACACTATATTGTGTTATACCTTTGCTACGCTGCTTTCATGGTGTGCAGGTGTCAAGCAAAACACCAAATGGTAATTTGTCTTAACGGTGTGAGTCTGACTATTGAAATAGCTATTTGGTAATAGATGACAATTCGTATAAGTTTTTGCTCTTCCGATGTATTTGTTTTCATGTTTGGTTGTTCTTTTTAATAGGTAACCGTGAAGGAGCAACAAGAATGGAAAATACCCCCTTGTATTTCCAATTGGAAAAATCCAAAGGTATGTTTATGTAAGGAAGAAAGTATAACGGCATTTTGTAATTTATTAAAAACTCGAGCTTAGCTACTTTCTTGTGTTACTGTTTTTAGCGGCGACATAGTTTGCAGTGAACCTGTGTTTGTTTCAATTTTTTAAAATCCGTCAGCGGCTTTGAGAGCTTATACTCGTGTTTATAGTCATTTTATATAAAGTACTTTTAGCTACGTGAAGGGCCAAATAAAATCAAGTAGCCTTTTAAGACTGAAAAAGGAAAACGCTTTCGAATGAAATATAATGTTCTCGTATTTCTGTCTATTTTTCCTCTTGTTCTTTTTGCTTGTATTTACCTAAACTGATTGGGATTAGAAGCAGCAACCAATCAATACATTGGTGGCTGTTTCTAATTCCCATCAGTTTATTTGTGACGTATAAGGCAGGACAATATTGACGATAATATTTATTTACATTTGCGACGTTGATTTTACTGGTCACGGTTGGACCATTTTAAGTATTACTAATTTCGTGTATTCGTACTTTAACTAAGGAACAAAGAAAGTTAATGGCAATGCCGTATGTTTAGCGAATATGAGTCCCCTGTTGTAGTACTAAGGATATTTACGACCGTATGAAGACACGTTAGATAGCCAGGATTTGTGGAATATTGGTAGGGCAATAATGAAAGTCTTAGAGAAATTTTGTGAAGCAACATGATACAGGACTGACGTGTCTGTCTAATTAAAGTAACAAAGGGCAGCAAAGAAAGATTTTTCTCTTAAGGGTCCATTTCTTTGTCTTATTACATGCGAAAATTGAGGGGTGTCATGTGTTGCAAATCGATGTTATACAGAGCTCAGATGACAATTTTGTTTTATGACATATTATCATTGACTTGTGCCATGTAGGGGTACACAATTCCACTTGACAAAAGATTAGCCTCTGATGGCAGAGGTCTTCAGGATCCTCATATCAATGATAAATTTGCTAAATTGGCTGAAGCCCTATACATAGCTGACAGGAAGGTAATTTATTTTTATTTTGGTATTTATTTTATATTTTTGTAAAATACATCACAGTTTTGTATGTTACCTCACTATAGGTCAGTCTTTGGATACAAATTCTGAATCTGCTATTGTATTATCCTCCCACATCTTGTTCGAGAGATACTCACGAAGAAATTTCGAACTTTTTGACATAATACACGCATGTATGATTAAACACGTCTTCATTGACCCGCATACGATGTGATTTTATGAAAAAAGGAAAGACGTTTTAAGATTGAATGACATCCTTAGCCGCAGTTTGATTGGTCGATTGCTTGTGGTCATGGTGAGATTTGTAGCCTTAGTTCAGGGATTAGTGGTAATTTGTTGGCTGTTAAAATGCAATTAAGAAAGTGAGCTATAGTAGCAGTAACCTTCTCTAGGTATACATTATCTACACAGTATTTTGTATAAGAAATCGAATAACGTTTTATAGAAGTTTAAGGGTTAAGTAAGTACTTGAACAAGCTGTAACACCTATGACAAATGTACCCACGTAGTAACAATGAATTCTTGCCTTGCATCCATTCTGCTACGCCCCTGCCCAGCGGCAATACCAGAAGTTCTCCTTTCGTACAATCAGAGACTTTACTTATATAGTGCACCCAATTTGTTATGCGAGAAACGGTTAGTAGACAAATTTTAGGTTAACTTGTAGCCATTTTTATTGTGGTTATGATGTATCTATTCAAGTATTCGCTTACCTTATTAGGCTCGTGAAGCTGTTGAAATGCGAGCAACTTTGGAGAAAAAACTTGCACAAAAGGAGAAAGAAAAGAAAGAGGAAGATCTCAGGAGACTTGCTCAGAAGGCAAGAGAAGAACGGGCAGGGATAAAGGCTGGTAATTTTGTGTTTATATTGTTCAATTGTTTTTCAAAAAAATTTATGTTACGATTTATTTTTGAAATTCTGAGATGGCATTTGAGCGATTTAAGAATGTCGTATGAACCGTAACTAGAATATCCTTGTAAATTTTGTGACACTTGGAAAATGCGGATTTCATCCGATTTGTTGGAAAGCAATGATATTTTGTTCATTATTATGAGATAATAATTTCTGAATATAAGGAAATTCGAAGCTGATGTTTATTACTTATCGTTCGCTTTTAAACAGCGTTGATAAATTCGTTAACCTTGCACTCCTAACTTCTCTGCTTTTTTCCGGGCTTGTTTTCACGACTCAAACTAAAAGTTATAAGCCTTGCATAGATCTATCCCAACCGTGGTCTTTTTGTAGTTTTGGGACGTCTTATTTGAGATCTCCATTTATTTACGGTCGATCCGATTCGTTAGACGTATTGTTTTGGATTGGAACTAACACAACGGACGGAAACTCCAGCTTTGATAGTAGTTTATTTCTTGTTTATTAGCTCCGAAGTCAACGGATGAGGACGAGAGGAATCAACTTCGTATGGAAAGACACAAAGACAGAGAGCGTGATCGTCGCATCTCAAAAGCTGGACCCGATAAAAGGTAACACATGAGTAATATGAGTGATTGGTAAGAATCAAGTTAGTGTCTACATGTAGGCAATTGATCTCCTAAGTGTTGTTAATATTTGTGTGATGATTCCCCCAAACTGGTCTTGTAATCCTGCAGAGGTAACTGGTTTACTTGGAAAACACGTTTTGTTCTTACGAAGCTTGGGTCAGCACTTAGCACTAAAATGTTCTTAATTTGACATTAAGCTGTGTTTTATTACTAAAAGTTTATTAATTGGTTTCTTATTTTCGGAGCCTAATTGTTTTGATGTTAAGCATTTTTGGATTAAACGCATATGGTTACAAAACGTTACGACCTTTTGCAGACGATAAGTAACAAGACTTCCAACGGTTCACCAAGAAGTTAGTAAAAACTATTTATAATAAAATCGTGTCTACTCCATCAATATCCTTAAGGGTTATATAGATAGGATTGGCTCTTTGCCTCTCTTGGCATTCGAAAGTCAATGGACTCTTTTAGAAGTTGAATTTTTTAAGTTTCGTAATTTTTCTTGAGTCTAGCAATAAAATAACTTAAATTTTTGGCCATCTTTAGTACTATTTTTGTAAACCAGTTTACTGTAGTGTGTATTTTAGTTTAGGGTATTTCTGTTTTTCTTTTTCTCGTCGTCCAGGTCTAAGACACAAAGGGATAGGGAGCGTGATGTTAGTGAACAAATTGCTCTCGGCATGCCATCGGGTGCGCCATCACACGAGGCTCTCTATGATCAGCGGTTATTCAACCAAAGCAAGGTTTGTGTTGTATTTTCTTTGCATTTGCCACAATCTGTCAACCACACCAAATTCGGAGAAATCAGCTTTTTCCCAATTGTCACTGTAGACTTCAATGTGTTTTATCAAATTTATACTTGTTACTCCGCAGCCGATAAAACCGATTGTGACAGTGCGTTTTGCGATGAGGATTACCGACTTTGATCTGAATTGTTCATGTGTTGTATAGTAAACCCTCTCAATAGCGGATGTCCTGAAAACTATACACTTTGTTTTGAACGGCAGGTCTCCAAAGCTAATTCCCGTTTTACACAGTGAAGAAAATTAGCAGATACCTGCCAATAGCGGACGGATGTTGGAATGCCACCAATACATCACATCAGGCTGTTGTGATATCAAAGTACAAATCGCACCATGGGGGTTTTCGTCATGGTGTTAGAGAAAGAAACAGTGTGTTTTGTTGAAAAAATTGTGACCATTTTGCCTAACATAAATTATTTGCATACTTTATGTAGTCCTTGCAGTGGCTATTTTAACCATTTTAACCCAGTGTTTATGAGTATAATAGATATTCGATTAAATTGTTCCATATTGTTTGGGACTATTTAAGAAAGTGCGATCAAGTATTAGTTAAATTTTTTAAAAGTATTAATATCCATTTTTCATTGGAACATTCAAGGGTTTGGACAGTGGGTTCGCGGAAGAGGATTCATATAATGTATACGATCAGCCATGGAGAAAAACAGATAATTTATCAGCTATGTATCGACCGTCTAAAAATTTGGACAAAGATATCTATGGAGACGATTTAGAGAGTGTTATGAGAGCAAATAAGTAAGTTATTACTTTGAATCACTGATGTCCTACGTATGTGTCTCAGGACCAAATTGCAAGATGAAACTTAGCAATGCCAGTTTGCTGTATGGAATAGTTTGTACTCTCAGTACGTTTTGTATTATGGATTACTTTGGCACAAGGAAAAACTTTATTTGACGTAATGCTCACATCCTGACCGGAACTTTACATTCCCAGTTGTTTAGGTGGTAGATGAAGATTGTAAATTTACAGCAGTCCTTGCCGTGGTACCTTTCCTTTCCTTTCCCAGAGGCATACAGGTAGAAAGCTATATCCTTGTTAAGCATGATTGTACCAGTCCTTTGATGGTGGACACCATGACACGGTATTCTCAGTGTTACAAGATGTTGTTCTTGCTGTTGCCAAGATGATGAGTCCCCAGCTTCGTACCCAGGTGGCAGCCTTGTTCCTCAAATTTGCCAAAACTATTGGAAAGGCCCTGTGGCCGCCAGTATCCCGTCTTCTCCACTGAGTCTTGCATCTTTTGGAACCCAATTGATGGTCGCTGGTGGGGGTAGCTCATCTTCGAATAGGGTTACGACCATTTGCTCCACACCACTCCACGACTGCTGTTTATAGCGACGTCAATAAGGGAATGCTCGCGAGTCCGCAGTCTTCTTTTGAGCTGTCGGAGAAGGAACCAGCCATTTTTCTTCCTCGTGTCTTATTTCGGGGGCTTTTGGCCGGACGGAACCGTTGCCTGGGGCTCGGCACAAGTAGGCAGCACTGCAGGAGCGACAACCCCAGAACCCCTAACACAAAAGACTGGTACGCTTCGCAATGTTTTAACCAAAAATACCAAAGATATCTTGATATCCCGTGTAATAGGTGCAGTAGTGGAAAAGGCAGTATATTATCATGTCCATAAACCGATGTACGTTGTTCAAATCCTAGTATAAATGAAATGCTCTCGCCTCACGTCACTGGAGGCACTGCTGTCTGATGGTCCCCTTGTAAAGTGGCACAGATAATTTTTTTTAAGTAAAATAGTAAAATCGTCCAAGAGCAAGAGGTATTTTCTCATGAAAATTGCATAAATCGTGTGCGGATGATAAAATAGTAGAAAGCGTATCGCTCTAAGTGTAGTGTTATTTCTGTATGCCTTTGTTTTGCAATTGGATATGTGTTTCGTTTTAAATCAGCATGGCTGGAAATTATCAGTATTACTTCGATTGCAAATCTTGTAAATGATACGAATTAATATCAGCTCGAATATTGGCGTGCTGAAAACAAGGTTCTGGAAAATGAGTCGTGTTCATAAATATCATACAGACAGTATACCAGATGCCTTGTGCTAAAAGTTATTGCTTACTTTTGGTAGGCTTCGTAGTATCCTAACGCTTGAACAGCTAACAGTTTCTGTTTCCTCTTGATGCTTCAGATTCGTGCCCGATAAAGAATTTGCTGGAACTGATCATTCAAGGAAGCGCGCTGGACCTGTGGCATTTGAAAAAGAGGAAGAGGAAGATCCTTTCGAGTTGAATTCTTTCTTATCGGAAGCCAAGAGAGGAGGGAAGCGTTCGGAAACATCGGACAGGTAACAATTCTTTTAGTGCGATTTCTCCAGATAACTACGAATTTCCATTAAAGATAGTAATAAAAGTTTAATTTAAATTGTATCTAGTCATTAGCTGTGCCGCTAGACAAGTCAAGCATCCACGGATAGCCACATGTTTCTTTCCTTTTTTGGAATTTTCTCTTTGCTTGCTGCTCATTAACTGTTGTTTCAGGTCGAATTGTCTCATTGCTATTAATACAAAGAAAGGAGTGATGAAAAGAGGAATTGCTTGAATTTTTTGACGTCGTTTTCTTTGAGAATTTTGCCATGTTATCCGAAAAAACGTAAATAGACCATTTTCGTTTCCGTCAATGAATTAAAACAGAATTTTGTATCCCTGCTTGAAAAAGAGAATACCTTTTTGAGAGACAAATATGATAAAGACACGTGCAGTAGAATCAGTTCAATCAGTTTAATATGTTTTAATGGAAGAGTGCGTATGTGTCAGTTACCTTGGATTGCTTGTTCTTCTTTTTTAGAGATTATGATAAAGGCTCTAAAAGGACCAAGCATTAAAGGGAGTCTTAAAACTAACGTTGCCAGATTGATGGTAGATTTTGTCTGATGTCATGTGCAGGATTAAAACAGTTTGGTTGTTATACTCAGTGTACTGCGGTAACTCTTTTGAAAATGGAAGTATCCCCTTTATATCGACTTGCTTTCTTGCATTCTGTTTTCTGTTAGACTGTGATGTTTAATCACGAATATGTAAATAGTACAACTGACAGTAAGCCTCGCCCAAGTTCTCTTTCCTTATTATGTTCAAGTTTCTTTAGAAATTTTAATAAATATCATGACACATACTTAAGCTTCGCTTGTATTGTTTTGCATAATTTTGTGGTAGATTGTACAATTATCTATCAATAAAGTTGTGGGAACCGAATTGTCTTCTCTCTTACTTTGATATCTTTATGTGCATTTTAAAGTATTCGGTATGGCCTAATGTAATATTGTTTATGCCAACACGGACTCTTATCCCTTTGATCTTGAAGCGAAATGGTTATAGCACTAGTCAGCAGCCGTTTTGCTGTCAGGTCTAGAGGTTGAACTGGGCATATTTTGATTACGTTGAATCCAAAAATCGCGTAAGGTGTTGCCACATCAGGTCGACCATGGCCAGTATCGATTGAGCCACTTATTAATATTATGCCTACATTTATTATTAAACAAACAAAAGCTGAAAAGTTGATTAATGGAAGAGAGCAATGTTAGTAACTATATGTCACTGAAACGTTGGACCAATAACAGCAACAGTTGCTGAAATTATTTTTTTCGGTGAAGTAATATATAGCACTGCTGCCATTTTAAATAGAATATTGATCTTACAACATCAAGATTATTTGCTTAAAAGTGCCGATTAAAAGAATAGACAAAGAAGGAACAAAAATAGTAAAATAACATGTTTATTCTCTGGCAAAAAGGCTTTTTTTCCTAACAAAAACTACAAACAAATATCTGTGATCACGATGTCGAATATTGATGATCAGTTGGCCAAACGTAGGCTGAGAAATTTTCCGTTGAAGTGGAGTGAATCTCTAGAGAACATATCAACATCCATGAGCAGTCAGGCAGTTGAGTCGAAGTAAAAATACAAAAATTCGAATCTAGGAAATTTTCCGGTTATATTTATGTAAGGCAAGAATTCTTGGACGCGTTTAGCAGTTTCGTTCATCATAATCGAGGTTAAGCAAATGTCGGTAAGTTCAAATACCTGCGAGGATATCTGGTTTTGCAAGATAATTGATTGTTTCACATCACCGTGGTGGAGTTACACAAGAAGAGAATTGCTAACCCAGATGTTATTGAAGGATCTTATACAAACCAGTTAATCAACTTAACCACTGTTTACGGAAAAAGAAATAACACTATATTGCTTTCGTTGCTTGACTAAATCGAAATTCATCATAGTGAGTTGCAGTCACTGGGTGTTGGTCCGGCAACGTAATCCCATTTTGTTGTGTCGTTCCTGATGACAAGTTTACACAGGCTATCAGACCGAGCATTATAACGTTTAACCTTACTGACCAACTAGAGTGAACGATCAAGGATTTTGTTAAGGTATTGAAAGAGGAAATATTAGTACGGGAGAATATGTTATTTCGTCCTCATATAGCAGATGAGCAGACAACAACAGCAGCAACATAAACTCATCGAAAAGGAACCTGAAGTGTGTTGTTGAATGACAACAAAAGGAGAAAATGTGCCCTATGCCATGACGAAATACACCAAGCAGAGGATTGAAAGAAAGTAGGAGTCAAAGAAGGAGACATTGCTATGAGATTTTACAAATGGTCTAATTCAGCACTGCAAGCTACGGGCTGTAGGGCAAAAATAAAACTGCAGGATTTGCAATAGTAAACACCGTGTTTCTGTTATGTTCTTCTCTGAGTAGCAAACAAAGCCACTAATTTGTCAGCTGCACTTAAGGTAACTCCCAGCCATGAGATCCCAATGCAACTTCCTGGGTGAGTAGGGTAGCCTTGCAGACAGTGTTGGCAATTCTTGACGAGAATATAGAGGGGGAAAGTGTTGTTTGATTCAGGGAGTCATAATCATTCATCAAATACAATACTGTCTACGAATTGAGTTTAAATTCTAAGGGGAATAAGAAACTGGGAATAAAAGCATCTTGGTGTAATGAGACTGGTATGGTATTAGAGATATTGTTAATTTTACTACTTAATCAGTAAACCAAAAAAAGCTTGAATATTGAATGCTTTGTTGTAACGAAACTTACAAGTATTGCCAACGTATATGTTAAATTTATCAAAAATGATTGTCCTCTTCTTAAAAGACGTGATTTTTGTATTCTTGTGAAAGAAAACTTCATTGGGACCACTTCAGAGGGAGGACTTAACCAGATAGGAGCCTTATGTCTCTGTAGTCTATTCACTACCCTGGACTTTATCTGGCCCTTTGCAAAGAAGAGGCATTTCCCAAGGTGAGCCTCGGTATACAGTGATAATGTTGTTTTAATTTCACCTGAATAGGAGAAGCGATATTTAGAGGAGAAGGTAAGTAAACTTTTGGATTTAGACACATTGGGGACTTGGGGATCAGAGAATGAAGTGAACGAGAAATTGATTAACGAGATATCCTTTTCTTTTAACAGGTACACAGTTGGTCTTCCTTGGATGGTAGGCCATGATGATTTGCCATTAAAATATATTTGTCTTCGTGGATAACAAAGTATACTTAGGGTTTTAAGAAAGGAACCAGAGATCTTAGCAAAGTATGGTGAAATTATTAAAGAACAGGAACAAATTGGCGCCTTTGTTGTTTGACATATTATCGAGGTTCAGATATAACAAATTTTGCCTGATAGGCTACATTGAAACGACTCTCCTGAATTTTGGTACATGCAAAGTCGATTAGGATTGTCTTTGTTTTCTTTGGGTACGTGATATAAAGACAGACAAACCAATAGGGCAGGTTAGTCGTTATTAAACTGGTATTTGGCTTTAATTCTTTGCCGTTCATTATAAATGCAGTTTTTGGGTACGACATTGAATCATTCAAAAAAATTCTTAATTTGTACCCAAGCTCAATGACAGTTTTTATGTAGATGATCTAGTTCCTTGTTCTGAAATTGCCGAAGAAGCATTCTGCCCATATAAAAAAGTAAGTGTCAGGCTTAAAGTAGCTGTCTTTTCACCAAGGAAATGGAAATCAAACGATTCAAAACTGATAGCGAGGAAGCGGAAGGGAAAATCCAATCTGAGAGTAGGCAAAAGCAAGACCCAATTTGTTTATCACCGACTGAACCATATTCTGTTTGCAACAAATAAAGCAAAGTGGGCCATGTGAGTGGAATAGAAAACCCTGAAAGCCTTAGTTCACTTGACATGAGACCCAGATAACTTCAAGACAACAACCTTTGGTAAGATGGACCTACCTAAGTAAACAAAGGTAAGTCCGTATGGCCTAAACTATCACCACTGAAGGCTCTGACGGTTTTAATGAGGAAAGGAAATGAGGTACAATCCTGAGCCACAAATTGACAGAACCTCTTGATTTTTATTGTCACAAGAATATGAAGCACTTGAACTGCAGCTTTCCTTACAGAAGTTTCTCTAACAGTTCTTTGTTTGCAGGAAAAAAGCCATACCTTGAACTACCATCTGCGCCACTGTCAAAGATCAGAATATCAGATGTACCTCCCCTTACTCATGTTGGAGTTGATTTTGCTAATATCTTATACGCAAAGGAGATCAAGGTAAGATCAACAAATGTTACTTGTTACTTGTTGTGTTTTACATCTAAACCGATTCATGATCTTACAGCTTTTAATGTCATTGATGTTTTTAGAAAATTCTGTGCCAGTAGAAGAAGAGACTTGATTGTCGCCGACAGCGCAGAGACATTCAAGTCCAGTTTTAACTACCACAGGACTTTCTTGTCAGCAACGCATTCATTGGATATTCAATTTGAAAGCCCTTCTTTGAGGGGTAGCCAGGATGGTAGGTAGTGTTAAAAGATGTTTTTGGAAAGTCTTAGGCAGTGCGAAATTATCTTTTATTGAATTTGCAGTTAAGTTAGAATTGAAAAAAACTTCGAGTTCTCGACCACGACTTACAATCGTAACGATTTAGGGTAAGAACCTCTAACTCCAACTCATTAACTACATGGTAAGAGACTATCCTATTTATCATCAGGTGTCTAAACTGATTCTAATTTTGAAATTCATGAGAAGGTCACAAAAAGATTTGCCTATTTGACTTTGAAATTAAGTCACTTTCAGCAAAGAAGAAGAGATGAATATTTCGCAAGTTTAAGAAAAATACATAGAATACAACACCGAGAAGCAGTGAAAATTAAACAAGATAGCATTGTTGTGGTTGGCGATTAAAGCAAGAAACGTGGAGTTTGTAGAAGAGCAAATTAGTTGGAAAGGATGAACGCGTGCCAAGTGCAAACGCGCAGATGCTTGGGACAGGTAGGCCAGATTGTTTGAAATAACGTTTACAGAAAACACATACTCTAGAACATTTTGCTTAAAATGTGACTCCAAACTCATTGTTTGCGTATTACGATTCATATTAAACATCCAGAAGCATTAAGGAAATTCTTGAATTCATTTTCCATGATGCAGAGTCAATTCGGTCTCGCACTTGCCGTTATCACTGTAGTTTTGTTTACTGTAAGGAAGTGTCTTCAGTTGCTGGTCTCCCGAAGCATTACATTTTCCTCTAATGAGGACGTGCAATACCTTAGTTCCAATGTGAAATTCTACTCATCATTTGATGAATATTCGGTTTACAATGATCCTACGTTCTCAATAGTAGTGTTGCCAGCTCTGTCAAATGCTAGAATGTTCTCGTTATGGTTACCTGTCTCATTCAAACATTTTTGAAAGCGAAGACTAAGCCCATAAAATTTGGGAATAAGGTGAACTGTAAGAAGCTGATATTAGTTTTGTTTCACTGGGCAGGCAGCGAAAAGCAGCAAAAACTTTCAATGGTGGATTAAAGACCAGTTTCATTAACATTGGAATTAGCAGTCGTAGAAGGTGTTTTGTTTGCATATAGTTTTGTTTATTCCGACAACACACCTTGCCGTACGCGGATTCTTCCAAAGCGAAACTGGTTTGGTGAGTGGGCAACTGAAAAAGAAATGGAAAACTTTCACTGTACGAAGCATGAATATGAATGCATCATATTTTTTTACGGAATTTGACAATACTGGTTATTAACAGTTGGTGTCATATTACAAAGCGATAAGAACCAATATCAATACAGAAAGCTTTACAAGGACCAGAAGGTCATGAACGGGAGAAAACAGCAGATAAAGAGTTTAGTTAACTTTAATAAATGAGAACTTGAATGTAAGGTAAACCTTGCCACAAGCAAATAAAACAAATTTGTAACTTTACCACCTTTTGAAGAAGATAACTATCCATACACGAATTTTCGACGTACAAGCCTTAGTCATGCGACAGAAAATGAAAAAATAGTTTTCTGCTTATAAAGTTCTCAGAACGTTTAAGTGCAAAAATCCTAAAGATAAGTAACCAAGAAAGGTTGAGTATTGGCCAATTCTAAACTTTCTGATAATCCCCACCCCACTTCCAGTCTTCAAATCAATCGTACATTTTCTTCCCTAGGACTTTTTTTACGTTATCATACGGCGCTTGCTTCGGAAGTGAAAATTGTAGTTAACAGAACTTAACATTAGCCTTTTCTTTGTCTACTTCTTAAAATTTGTTTGGACAGCAACAATAGCCTTTTTTTGTTATGGCGTACCGGAGTCAAGTATGAGTCTGTCAAGCACATTTACAATGGGAACACACCGTTTTTGAAAAAAAAATTCATTGGCACGGTGAAATGAAATCAAAGCTTATTGATTAGAGTTATCTTTACTTTAGTAACCTGTTTAGTTTCTAATTTGTAAATTTTAATTTTGATCTGATGACCTGATTCTGCGACGATTTTATCTCAAGTAATAATCATAAGTTTAATTGTTACATGTTTCAAAGAAGTGAAAAATGATTGCGATTCGTATTATTTTTTTACTTTCATTATTAAGAGGATTTTTGCTCGTAACCGAGACCAGATATGCATTTTTTATCGATGATAATTGCGAGGAAAGGCTTACAAGTGCTGCAAAGCCACTTGTCACAAGATACTTGTGCTCTTGTTTGGAAGCTCTTGTTAAACAGAGTCCAGCCACAAAATTTCAACTTGTGTTGAATGCAAGTTGCTTGGTAAGTGAAAAAGAAGAGCAACACTGTAATGGAGGAGAGGTCGCTATCAAGTCAATACATCTAACGCCGGTAGGTTCTCACTTTTACTTTCGTATGTAATAGCATTGGCAAAAGTCTGCCAGGTAAATTTATTGTTATTAGAATATCAAATACCATGAACATATCAGCAAACAGACTTTTTAGAGCAAAATATTGCCGATATTTACAGCTCAGCAGACAATATTGTGAATATTGTGAAAGTGCAAGGATCAAATTTATAGTCTAATGAAACAGCTGTAAGTTATCATCAACACAAAAGTATCAGTAAGCAGTTAAGATAAGACTACTGAAATTTGAAAACCGTAATAAGGTTGCTCGTTATTTTTCAACTATAACTCACTATGTTATCGGTCTTTGTTTTCCTACATTTAGGTTCGCAAACGTTAATTTATTTATCGTTCTGCATTTTTGCATCAATGTAGGCCTCCATTTAAAATGTCAATTTTCGACGGGGTTAATTGAGGTTAACTGAGCAGAAGGAGACAGAAATCATGCTTCCCAGAACGGATAGTCAATAACCATTATAATTCTACCAACTTTATTTTTTCCTCGTTCGCTTTATGAAGACGATTTATTGCAACGAGAAACGGCCTATTTTATGGAATTTCTGTTTTAAGTGTCCGTACTGTAGAGATTACTTTATCAGAATTCATATTGAAAATTATTGAAAGCCATTGTCTTATGGAGATGGCCGCCCGGTGGTATTCACGCTTAATAGAGATTTGACTGTCATCAATGGCTTGCATTTCCTCCAGCCAAACCAGTTTGTCATGGAATCATTTGTGCTGGTAGTGCTTCTGTAAAATGAAAATAGACGATAATTTCAGTGACTTCATTAGTATCTCATTATGATACAGCAGATCCATCTTATTTTACATTAAGCAAATCTGATGTACTTTTGTCTCAAGGCTGGTTTACATCACAGAATAATACTTGAAGAATAGTATTTTTGTATTATTCTTGTAATATTCTTCAAAGTTTTACACTCAAGAATAAATGAAGAATAATGTGCTGGGGAATATTCATATCGATTTTTCTTCCAATATTCTTCTAAAATACACAGTACATAGGTAATAGATAGGAAACAAGACGATAGTAAAAAATGCGGGTTGCTGGAAATTAGTAAGTAATGGACTCTGAAGAGGAAACAGCTATAATCCGCTCAGCAATCATCTTTGCTGCCAGTTTGGGGATGATAGGAAAATAAACAGAGGAGTTGTAAGAGTCTTATAAAGAACTGGTTCCGTGTTTGCCAAAAAGGGCGTATAGCTGTATTATATATGAATTAAAGCTTTGAAAATTTCCATAAGTTTCTGTGAATAAATACAGCTACATTTCACGTGCTTAAATTCTGTTACATGTTTTACATTACACACTACACGAAAACGTTAACCTAGTGTTAATCGAACAAATCATGAAGTTGTTTAATTCTATGGAGACATTTATTTTTGTGATAGCCTTGTTGCTCCATTTTCTTTCTTTCACATATGGTTCTGTGTTACGATTTCAGATCTACGTTACAAACGTTCCTTCAAACAGGCAACAATAGCAAGATCCGTCACTACTGTGTTCAAATATTCTTCATCGTCTGGTTTAAATCAAACTAGTTTGATTTTGTTCACCCGCACAAGAACGTTTAGAAAATGGGACAGCGATTTTGTAAGTGTACTCTTACGAAAATTCTCCACCAGAATACACAGAAGAATAACACGCGAATCTTTTATCTGTGTTAACTATAGTAGAATTCTTCATGAATATTCTTGCGTGTAAGCCGGTCTTAACCGGGAAGGAAGTCTTATTCAATTCTATTCAACTTTGTTAAACGGAATATAACACTTTTGACATTTTTGAAAAGTCGAATTCAACAATTTGGTGGGGACATTCAACTTTCGACTTCAACTCTTACAAGGTCAAACTATCAAATTTAACAATCGAATTCGACAAAGTTTGACCGTGTAAAAGCGGCCTTACAATATCGTTATACTGCATGTCACTAGTTTTAAATAATGTCCATAGAGCTTTATTTTGATTTTTAAGAATCTATTTATTGATTTACGACTTTCTATTAATACGATCTCGACCATTTTAATCAAAAATACTATCGGTGTTTGTATCCACGGAGTGTCATCCATTGCTTTACATTCAAGTGGCATTTATTCATCAGCTACACACTTTCACTGTGCTATTTTATCATAAGTAGATATGTAAAATAAATCATGTTTGTTGTGCACTAACGTTCTTGTTTGGCATGTCCTTTAATTGAGCAATTCGAAACAAAGTCCTAAGCCCTTTCAAATATTGATATTTTTGCGTTATTTCGAAGATGTTGGTTATCGCTACGCTTGCTAGTAGCAATATTAAAAACGTTGCGAATGACGCGATTATGAAACAAAGTATAATCTGACCTTTGCAAAATTGCTCGGAAGAGGAGACGTGGTGTACAGAGACACTCAAAATCAGTACCACGCCCATTTCAAATATATATATATATATATATATATATATATTTGAAATGTATATATATACATTACATTAGTTACTTTTATACAGTAGCCGAAAGCATGTGAACGTAAAAAAAGACTTTTAGGGTAAAGGCATAAACTGACTGAACTTCCTATCATTAGCAAAATTTGCAGGATTCATTAAATAAAACTCGTGTTTATCTGACTATTCAAGTGTAACTATGATCAAAGTAATTTGATTTTATTTAGCGGAACAAGAATATTCAAACGGTGGGAAAGCGATTTTGTGAGTGTAATCTTACGAAAATTCTTTACCAAAATGCACAGAAGAATAACACAAGAATCTTATGTCTGTGTTAAATATAGTACAATTCTTCATGAATATTCTTGCTTGTCAGCTGGTAGTAAGATCACATTTTAAAGTGCTTTTTAGGTATCCGTTTCACATCTATACAGAAATGCTAGAACTTTCCTCATGATCCTCACTTACACGAATGTTTACCTTGGTGTTTATGGATATATACAAAACTGCATTTAATTCTCTTCTTTAGCTATTCGGCACATTTGTTTTTTCCAAAATTCATGCAAAATTGGTAGAGCAAGACAAAATGGTAGTATATGAAGAATGTAGAAAGAAGAGTGGGACCAAAATCTATCTACAAAGAATTGATTGGGAATGCAAACAAAAGAAAATAAGAAAAGCGAAATAAAAGATTGGATGTAGGTGCTGGTAGAAGTCTTGACTTCTAGTTTCAGGATTCTGTTACAAGAACAAAACATTCTTGTAAAGAAATAAAAATAACATAAATATTTCATAAGTCAAATCATACAATATTCTGCTGTAAACTCTGTCTTAACAGGAACATGACAGATACCATGATAACTAGTACAAGCAGTCCCAGTTGTTTTTATATTTGATGTGTAAATATACTATTTTATGGAAACAAACGTCACTTCTAGGCATTAGCTGTATCAGTGAATCACCTGGCAGCAACAGCTTTCAGATAGAAGAGCCTTTGCATTGTGCTATAAAGGAATATTTTGCAAGAGAATATGTCATTGTCAATGCAATGAAAATGCCCATTGGAATAAAAGTTTTCTTTTCTTCTGAGAAGCAAAACAAAGCTGATGCAGTGGTGCGATTTAATCAAAATTGAATATCAATTAATCTCACAAGTAGCAGTAAACTACTGAATTCTCAATATTTCCCCGCAAAATGCTTTGAGAAGCGGCGAGCATGTTCCTCAGAGATTTCATAACATCAGGATTGATCAATGCGTCGCTAGAAACCTACGTTTTCATGGTTCAAAAAAGTATTTTAAGTAGTTGCAAAAATTTGAGCTTGATTTTGTCTAGTTCTTAAAATTTCTAAGTCTACAAGGGCCTGTTTTTGTTTATAGCTGCATGGATCGACAGGCCTGACTGCACCCTCAGTAAAACTTATATGAAGGAAATTGGTAGCAATATCTTCCACCTCATGCATCATTACTCAAACGAAAAATTCCTGTGGAAACATTTTCTTGATATCTATATGTAGGAAGGCGTCCATGTTTATTTCCAAAGAATAACTTATCCTTTCTCGTTACCCTAATACCTAAGTGGCTACGACACGGAAGATGTTATGCTATGCTGTGATTTAGGAGTAATTTCGTAATAATTTTATACACTCAAGCTTGTTAAATTTCGTCAGAATGTGTCTTCCAGCCCTACATCAATGTTTTGAAACCAACTAACATGTATGTTCTTTTTTATTGTCGTTTTCATAAATAGGTTGTGTACTGCCAAATTCCTACTGAGCTAAGAAAGAAAGTAAGCATTTGTTGGAGATATGATGAGGAGAGGAAAAACATTTATACAGGTAATATTTATTTTTGTTTGATACGTATCAGTTTATTTTACACCTTTCTAAACTGTTATTCCTGTATAACAGAACTATGTCGAATGTTCTTCCTCCTAGACCCTACCGTTTTGCTTCTTTTCTTCGGTTCGGAGAATACCTATAAAGTGGTTAGTTGTTCCTCCGACTTTATGGCTGTCATAAGATTAAATTTGATGCAATATTTCTTCTTGGTGCCAAACCAGACCTAATCTTTACTTTGCAATATCTTTTGAAAGGTCAAGCAGTTCAACATGTAATCGTGTATCAGCGATATATTTTTCTTTGGTAGCATACTCGTTATTGAGCGTAGCTGATTCCCATGAGAGGGTTAGGAAATTAACTAGGAAGTGAGCTCTTTATGAGAGTGGGCTCCCGTTACCTTCTCTCACCAATGGTATTTTGTTTGTGGTGATGCGGGTTCGAACTCGAAACCTCTGGCTTGCAAGGTCGTCGTCTTATCCACTATACCACGGCGGCTAATTAGCAATATGACACTTATAAAATATCTTAAGGACCAACATAATCCCGTTGTTTTGTGGTCTATTTCCTAGCATCCGCGTTTGACATCAATATAACAAGACTGATATAAATCTCGAAGACAGGCAACGAAATTTAATAAACTTTGCATAAATGTTTTAGAACTAATAAACGACAAATTTTCGGGGAAAAAACCACTTATAACTGACTGTAATACGTGTTAGGAAAAATCTTATTACCTTTGCCTAAGCATTGATAAAATTATTTAATGCTTTTAATACGACCACTGGCATTTTATGAATAATTAAAGTTTGATACGTCAACGCTTGTTTGTTCGTATCACTACTATTCCTCTGTTTCTTTTGATTCCTTTTAACACGAAATATTAAGGCAGATGTAAAAATTCTTACTTGCTCATAGAATCAAAACCACGAAAATAGGTTTATAATGGAAAAGGATCTTCATGCTTTCACAATTTTAAGATTTAGCTATTGCCAAAGTACGTAGTGGGCATAATAGGTTAACAGTCTTTGATGTCAAAATGAATTAGAAATGAAGAATATAACAGTGTATTTGTAATTCAAATTGCGTTATTATTCTCTTTTAGTACTTGGCTTGGAAGAACGCGAGGTTGTGTTGTCTTGTAATGACCAGAGAAGGATATTAATTTTAGAGGCACTGTATCAAGCTGTACATAAAAAATCTGGCTGTCGTTTTAAGGAGAAAAATGATGCAACTAATCGGATCACACATTTATGTCATGGGAAGGAGAAGTGTCAAATTTTTGTTAACAACACTCGTTTGGGTTTTGATCCCTGTAATTTGACGGTAAAGGAACTCAGTATTTGGTATATATGTAGCAAAATCAATGAAATTTAACAGCATATTGGTTCAATATCTACTCACTTGACATTTTAATACCAAAACAAATATCACTGCAGTAATCTAAACAATATTTTATTAGGTAGTAAGTAAGAAGTGCTTATTGAGTGGCGAGGAAATCCGCATTAAGGTGACAAAATATTTACGGAATGCGGTAAAATGCCCTCATGTTTTTTTAATGCAAACAGATTATAACAAACGAGTTTTGTAATCATTGCAAATGTTCAAAATTGAAAGACAATGGGCAAGTATATGGCAACTAAGTTTTGGTGACCTTCCTGTCGGGAATATCAAGTGACGTCACAAAATTTGATTTCACAATTCGTTCCATAAATGGCAAAAATTCCGACATGTCTGAGAAATTTTATTGCTTCGGTCATTTTCCACAGGTATAATATAATAAGACATTCTCTTGTATGTTAAGGAGCTCTAAGAGTCTTAAGTAATATACGGTGTCCAACCGATGCTATTGATTTCGGCATTTACACTTGTATAACTTATTTGCTTGTCGTTTCTTGTGACTAAATAAACTTTAAACATCTTTCTTATTGTGTAAAGAAGATATTCTAAACTACCACTGAAATAATAGCAATAATTGTTATGATGACAAAATCATCAACTATTACTATGAATTGTTGTATCAATGATTTTTCAGACTATGTCATGTGAGCCAGATAAATACTTTAGAATTGTACCTGGCAGTGGACAGTCCTTCAAGCAGCCAAGTAGGATTTCAGATGAGCTGTACTACCAGCAGTCATGGTAACTGGCATTTTCCCGTGAGGATATCCTCAGTTTGCATGGTTTTATGAACCCTCTAATTATCAATTATAGCAGTTATGGTTTTCCCCATTGTTGTTGTTGAGTAGTGACTTCATGTAATATAATGCAATAATATAATAAAATGACGTTATTGGTAATATCTGTGATCCAGTATCCAACTTTAATGGATTCTTTCTAAAACCAAACTCTACCCCTCGGTCAAATATGCTGCAAATCAGATCAGTATTTTATTGTGGAAATGTGCTACAAAGCGAGTAAAAAAACCAAACCAAAGCAAGTATAAAAAACAAACAAACAGACCCTAGCGAATATAAATCTAATTCGGTTAACTTAAATATCATTTTAAAAAATATCGAAGGCAACAGCGTATCCTCTCCTAAGTACTATTTGTTACCATGAAAAGATTTGCTTAGATCGCTATGTTGAAACGAATCTGTAAATGATAGGCTTCTTTACATTGTCCACTTAACTGGCCCTAGTATTGCCATTTAGTCGAAAAAAAGCAAAAAACAGAATTTCGTTGCTTGTGGCTGTGAGTTATAACCAAAAGTTTTTTTATTGCTTGCGGTAACCGGACCGTGATTGCATTAAATGAACTTAATAATATATCATTTGTAGTTTCCAGAATACTTTTAAAGCTTTGTAAATGTTACGGAGGAAAAGTACAAAAGTTATAGATAAAATATAATTTACGATATAGATTTCATCCGTTATATACTAACACTACGGCACTAGAAAAATATAACTGTAGTTACTCGATTATTACCCGATTATTGCTATAAGTAAAATCATCACTTTTGACCACTATTGTAAGTTAGTTTTTTGAAAACCGCCCCAAAACGTTTGTTCGCTATTAGCGCTTAGTTAATACTTTTTCTTTCTTTCTCACTTTGTGTTGCCATCTGCAGCGTTATATACTTCTTTTTGTCGCATTACAAAATCCTCTCAAACTGGTTGTAGTGTGTATATTATCTCACGATAGTAATGATCCTCAATAAGGGTTTCTCTAATGTCGAAACAACTGACATTGTTTACGAATGAAAATTACAGAATACGGAGACTTAATCGCTGCAAATGAAAACTGTGAATTTAAATGATTCCAATAACGGATAATGATGCTCGGAATTAAAAGCAATTTGGGTAGGTAACAACTGGCAACAATGTTATCCAGAACAATAAGCTTCTATTACTCCTTAGCCTAAAAATTCTTTGTGTCCATTATTTAGATTGGCCACTTTCCAAGTAACTACAACTTCTACAGTGTATTACATCCTGCCACCATTAACGATAAGCGTCTTATTCAATAATACAAGTGTGTTTGTCGTACTTGTTTATAAACAAAGCGTACGATACTTGGATAAGCTCTTCTTTTGCCGCTTCTGTTCTAGTAACCTATGTCGAATATAAAAGATGTGAGGCACGATACTGTGAGCCAAATTGAATAGTTTCTTCTTATCCTCACCAATTTTAAGCTTTTTTCCTTGATTTTACTGATCTCTCAACTTATATTACACTCTTCAAATTGTCAGAATTGAGAAACAAGTCACTATGTCGCTTCCGTAAACACTCGGACCATCTTCCTCAAGGGCTGAGACTAAACTCGATTCTGGTCATTGTCCTGAGTTCTATATCCAGGTTCTTTGTCTTCTCGACTGTCAGAACTTATTTTTCATTTCCTATAGAGAAGTGTTTGGTGCATCTGTTATCTTTTTAGTAATTTAAAGCTTTGAGAAACCAATGATTCAAACCCTTATATTCAACTTATTTTGACTTGAAAAGTATGAATACATTAAACAACTGATATCACATCTACATCATATCTGGCAATTTCGATAGACAACTTAACTACGCGTGGGAATATGCCTCCTGTTAAATCAAGATATTTGTTTGGTAAACTAGTTTGTTCCCTAAATGACATAAGTGACTTGCATAACAACAGGTTGATGTCATGTTTGTTGGCAAATAAATAGCCAAAAGTATATATATCTTTTAAAGCTTCCTAGAGACTGTCGCCTATTTAGTGGGTTTGACTCTGTCTACTTTAGCGAAAACAAGTTCGTGTGTAGCCGAAATGCGCTCGAATAAGTATTTTTGTCGTACTCTTGTAGTAATGCTTTCCTATCAAGTAATAACAAGGGAAGCGTCCTTCCAGTCCATAAGCAGCTATTTTCGTATAGACCACTGCAATTCTGCCGTCGCTTTTTCAGCAAGTCCAAAGCTTACCTTGCCTACCTGCATATATCGATGCTTACAACAAAGTAATTGCTCTGGAGGTGCCACTGAAGCAACAAGTAATGGGCAAGAGAAGTGTGCATTGGAATCGAGAAAAGAACAAATAAAAACGTGTCAAGGCAAGACGATTTTGTTGACTTTTGTGAAGGTATTGTATGCCATTATTTTTACTAATCTAAATTTCTCGTCTTCCTTATGCGACTTTCAAAGGGATTATAGTGGAAGTTACCATTTTGACTTGAAGTCATGCTTTTTTCAGACGCATGTAAATGTCCTATCATTGCAAGGCATGAGATTTCTTCGACCAGTGTAGGGTATGCACTTAATAGCCTATGACTACTCTAAGCAATGCAGCCAAGACCTCCCTCATGACCTCCATCTCACTTTGTGATTCCTGACATCTGGCAATTCAATGTGTTGGCAGTCACAACGTCTGGAGGTAGATTAAGACCACGATCCTTGCCTGAAGTTTTTTGAACTCAAGGTCATGCACTTTAACCATGTGACCGTCCAGGCACGACTAATTTATGATATATATCAATAATCAGTCAAGGCAAAAAGATTTAAACAGATAAATACAGGTAAAGGATCTATAAATTTTGAGAGTAAAGGTTTGACCAAATCTTAATCTCTCCTTAAACTATGCTGCATGTACTTTGAACAGGGGATATAACTAGTAGTGACATCTTGATTAATGACTAGATAAAAAGTGTCTTTTTCTAATGTGCTATATAATAGTCGTAATTAATACGGCTATCTGTATTAAAATGTTCTTACAGTTGTAAACTAGATTGATTCATTTTTGATTTACTTATTAGATTTTTGTTTCAGTGAATGCGAAGTAGCCATATTTAATTATTGACTGAAATTAATATTCAGGCTTGTAACTCAATTATATGTCAACTGACTGACTCAGTGCTATTTTTTGAAAAACATGATAATCGTGTCTAAGTACAAACAGACTTTTTATAAACCTCCTAAGTTTTTGCTGCCTGTTTGAGCATTGTTTATTAAGGCCTGTTTCCACTTAAGTCATTTCATGAGTAAATTCGTTAGCAATAAGAATGGCTAATGTTCTTTTCTGACACAGACGAATGCGCTAGCGAAATGTACAAACTGGAAACAATTTAACTTGCCAACGAATTAAACAAACAGTAGACCATTGAAACATCACCTGAAATTATCCTTTGGGGCTTTTTTGAGTAATAACATTTGCACTCAGTTTTCAACACAAAGTAGATTCACCAAATTCGCTGCAAAGTCCTCGAACTTGACATGTGCCAGGGGAATTGGCATCTTTTTGCTGACGAATTTGTCCAAGAGCTCGCTCAAGTAGAAACCTGCCCAAAGACAGTTTGCTTCAGTTGTGAGAATAATACACATAGCTTGAGTTTATTGTTGGTAACTTTTTTTCAGCAAGAAATATGCCAAGATGTGGAAGGATACACAATGTATCGTCAACTCTGCAGACCAATGGCAAGTAAATGGGAAATCATTACCCCAATGGAATGTAAGTGACTGTACTTTTAACTTTCATGTCCAAGTTAATTGAAGTTAACAATAAATTGCCGTTACGACTTTGGTAGTAAAGGATAAATTATGATTTTAGAGAGGAAAGAAACTGTATTTTAAAATTCTTCTACCTACCTACCTATCTATCTTTCTATATATCTATCTATCTATCTAATTTTGTTTCTCTTTGCAGTCAAGATATATGCACCATCAACAAGAACCTTACAATGCAACCCTGGCTATCTCATTATGATTATCGATGCTGGCTGGGGTGTTATCCGTGACGATATTCGCAGTTGCCATACAGTGGTGACAGCTAGTGTTATAGAAGATCAATGCAGAGAACTTCAATCATGCGCAATAGCTACTTATCACGCAAGTTACAAGAATGACACATGCTATTCCTCAAGCAAGAATTTGTTTATAATATTTGCGTGTACTATTTAGTAATTGATATCATATTAAATATAGTTTTATTTTGAAGGTCAAGTAATCCTATTAATACCTTGCAAAGATTAATGTCAAAGATATATAAGAAGCAATAGAAAATAGAAAATCTTATCCTCTTAGCACGACTTCGTAATTCACGCCAAAGTAGGAGTAAGGAGGTTAATTGATAGTTAAGTTGAAACATGCAGTAAGATATGATTTGGTTAGTATCAGCTGCAGTGGTAGTAAAGCATCGCGTTAATGATCCACTGAGTCTCTGATCTAGTACACCGATGGACGTTATCCATTTTCTCCGTCCCTGGAAGTACTGCCGCCTAACCTGTCTCTCAGCGAGCATCATTAGACTTTTGTCGAGGTAAAGTAATTCATAAGTGACATTAAATATGCGAATAATGTCAAGATAAAAGCTTTTGTAAGAATAAAAAATAGCTTGGAAATCAAGCCTTCGTTATTGATAAAATGTGCACACAATACCTTGTATCTCATTTATAAATATGCTTCTTCTTTAATTCCAGGTTTTCCTGTGCTGCATACGCTACTATTGTCTTTAAGACAACTTTAATTTATAATTGACCAGAGGTACTCACAGAGTGCATGATCACACTAGGCCGATCAGATCATGTTGCATTTCCAGAATTTTGAATATTCTAATGATCTGCACTAACAGGAGTCATAATAACGGGTTTTGCTCATAAGGATATTTTCAGTAGTTGTGATTTCATGCACCATTGAAATGAACTAATCAGTAACAGTTGTGGCTGCTTGATACAAAAAGCTGTGAATCGCTCGTCCAGACTGTGATCCTGATACCTCCCAAAATCTCATCACTCGTTTAAGAACCCATCAAAATCTGTTTGTAGTTATTTTGAGTAATTTTCCACAAAAAACAACACAGACAAACAAACGAACTCCAGGGAAAGCGTAGCCTCTTTGGTGAAGGCATTAAGTTAATCACCACACCATGTTCTGATCTTACAAAGTAGTTTAGCAATCAAACACGTTATGCTTCGCGTACATACCAAATTTCCTCTAACTGAATCCCCCGTATAATTAATTGAGACCTTACAAAGTAGGCGAAAATTTAATTGCAGCAATGTGTTAATAATTGGTGTCCTTTAATAACAGAACAAGATTTTTAAAGCAACATTTGGAGAGTACATACCGGGTAGAAGACTAGGAACTAGCTTCTCTTGAAACAATTATAATTAACCGATGTGCATTATAAATCATACGTCAACTTAAGAATTCTGTCATCTTACGTCAAAGTATATGATCTGTCGAATTTAAATATTCCACACGTTGAAGTAGATCGTTAGACATTGCATTCGCTTCTTTGAATCACATATCATCAACAAAATGAATAGGAAAGTCAGCTTTGCTGCAACGCCGGTGGAATTACGCGTTGATTCTGAGTTGTCCGCTGAAAAGAGGCGAAAATCATCTGTTGTTGAAAACTCAGGTAAGAAAGAAGGCAAAAAGAATGTTTATTTATGTTTTTGGCACTTAATTAGTAGTTTATGTATGAAATCGAGTACTAACTACTAAGTATGCTTTTAAAAACGCAAGGACGATATGATATTAAAATATTAAGGTTTCTCCTATCCAATCGAATTTATTTTCGGAACTAGGCATCAAAAAGTAATAAAAACTGGAATGCTACGAGTGCTATAATTTGACAGTATGTCTTCATATATTTTGCAACCGATATGAGCTTCATAGTTTTCAACACAATTTAGTAAGATACAAAAGAAACGTTGAGATTAAATGAATTGCGTATTGATGAAATCGAACACTAATACGATCGATCGTATAAAAGATTAAAAAGACATGTGATTAACAAGGCGGTTGATATAGGTGGTTCTAAAAATGGGAATTTACGAATAACAATGGTGACTAAAATAAATAGAGGTGTTGGTTGTTGTTTAATGCAGGCTTTTGGTTAGCTACTACTGTTTAACATAAGAAGATTCCAAGCCAAAACTAAAATCAAGAGTTTCACAGTTACAGTGCTCTGTTTGCCGATGACACTGCATTGGTAGCTCAAGAAATTTGTAATAAACAATTGCTGAAAGGCATGTAATCCTTTGGGATTGAAGATTGTTACAACCAAGACTGTAACCATGTGCAGTGAGTCAGAGCGAAACATTATGATGAAAAAAGAGCGCTTGCAAAATGTGTAAAATATTCTGACCTTGGGTTAACAATAAATAAGGGACTGGATGTGGGCAAAGAGACAACAAATCGAATCAGTAAAGCCGCTGATAATCTGCACAATTGGGTATAGAATAAACTTAATTAAAATTTAGGAACACACATGGACTGCATTCCATAAATTGTCTTGTATGGTGCTGGAAAATGGACAACATCTGCATGTATATTAAAAGGATAACAATTTTTTCATACATGATCACTTAGAACAGTCCTTGGTATCAATTGTAAAGACAACGTTACAATTTTGGAGTCTCTTGTAAAGTCTAATTACAATTGAAACCATCACAGAAATAAAGAGAATGAAATAGCTATGTCAGGTGGAAAAGTGGATGATCAACGCATACCATAATAGCTGCTATTTTGTGAATTAAAGACCATGAACATAAAAGTTGGATGCTCGACGCTTAGATATATGGACAAAACTAGAAGTGATATGAAGAAATTTGACCTTGGCACAAACTTGTAGCAACGATAGCAACATGGAGGACACGATACGAAAATGGGGCAAGAATCTTCTTAGCTCATTGGACGATGGAAACAACGAGAGAAACAAGGGAGAAAAGAAGACAAAGATCAACGGTGTGTACTAAGTATACAGGGTCCCAAAATGGAATGGGGACTTAAAGATAACAACGGTGACTAGAAAGAAATGCAAATGTAGTGGTTTGAGTGCTATTAAACGAAGGTTTCTGATTAGCTACTAGCAAAATGTCAGGACTAAGTAAGTTTCTAACAAATCAAGAGGAAGATTGAAACTGTAAAGGCAACCATAATGTGCTAAGGTGCGCAAATGTGACAGAATTCTAGTAAGATTTGTACAAGTAAATGGCGCATAGTTGTGCCTCTGCAAGTAGCGTTGCAGTTTCTAAATGCATCAGTTAATCAGTTGCAAATTTTACAGCAAATGTGCCAAGAATATGCATAACAAGTAGTAGTAGTAGTAGTAGTAGTAGTAGTAGTAGTAGTAGCATAACAAGTACCATGTTATTATTACACTTTATTCCCTAGGAGAGCAAGTTATAATTGGTTTGTTTTATTTTGAGAAAAGTTTAAAATCTTTAGATGAATATCCTTGACTTACTGTACTGTTTGTCGAGCAATGGACCATAACCCATGAGGGAAACTTCCGCTTGCTTAATTTGGAAAACTGTGAGAAATTGTGAGACTTTATTGCATTCTATAAATTAGAGCTTGATAATACGCTTGTCTGCCTATTTTGTGTCTTTGCATTTGAGTGGAAAGGAAATATTTTATTTTATTTTATTGCACCTACATACTAGCACTCAGTACCTAGTGTAATAATATTTGCAATTAAGGTGTGCGAGGTAATCGAAGATTCCTTAAATGGCATGCTACATGACAGTAGTTGTTTTTCTGACTTGAACTAATTGCTATCAGTGTAAAGAAAGGATATCCTTGGAGCACATGGAAAAGTGAGAGACGATAGTAATCTTTGCAAGTCTCGTATTTTTACGATCACTTCCCACGAAGCAGTTGCAGTGTCTTTTTACCTTTTAGGCATTGAATCAGACTTTAATTTTTGTTGCCATTAAGAGAACATCTTTATGAATTTTTGCCAGTTGTTGAATTTACAAAAGGAGAATAGGAAATGTTTATGACCTTAAAGGCTGTTGGTGCTGTTCTGCTCAATAGGGGTTATAAATGAGTAAAATTGGATAACAATTACTCCAGCAGTTTTCATCGGCAAAGTAGATTAGCAAATATCTCCAAAATGCTTTTTCTCTACGGTATCATGGTCTATTTGTGAGATATTTGCCTGTCGATAGCACGATTAAACTGTTTCCATTGTGACAGAAGATATTGTTGCTCGCTGTTTACAATGATTTCTACAACTTGTCATGAAAAGATCAATTGTATCACAGTACCTTTCGTAGCTATGCATGGCATGCTGACTTAAATTTGCGCGATTTTATTTCTCCTAATACACAACGGCAAAGTAAGCTGGTATGTTAAATATGCAAATAATTTACAGTCATGTAGTACCATAGGACTAATATACAACTGGTAAATTAATAACATTACAAATAACTCGGAAACATGACTATTAAATATAAAAACCAGGCCGATAATCTTCAAAGTAAAATACATGAATTTAATTAATAAACCATTTTTGCAACATTTCGTCAAACCAATTGAAATCTTCAGACAAATTATCAGATAAGATATTATTAAAGAAGTATATATTTTTTAGCACAATGCCTCACAACAAAGAAAAGGAAACAGTGAAAAGGCGTAAAAACAATTTACCGCCTTGTTAATGTGTAATAGTTAATGTTTCGGCCTCGACTACAAATGTCTTACTTTTACAACGCATTTTGAAAGGCATTAAAAATGGACAAGAAGTGTCCTTGATTATCAGCAACTTAGCATGTTTTGCTTCTCTTACAGTAGAAAGTAACTTCCCAGCTTAGTTTTGCTAAGCTCGATTCGAATATGTTTTTGTTACTCTCATTGCTCAGAAAGATATTTCAATATTTATTGTAGAACATGACGTAATATCTCTGTCCAAAGGAAGTCAAATGTTTTTATCTTTCAACGTTTTTCAAGACCAAACTTCTATGTTCCCGTAAACTGGTTTAAAAAGAAACAATTTAGTTTTATCTTGCCAAGCGCTACTCGCAGCTTGGTTAAATTGAGCATAAGAAAGTTGTGTTCAGTATATGGATTATCACTTAATCCAGCATCGAGGATAATCTTCATGCTTTGCTTTTCGTGTATATTTGGAGTATGTATACATGCTAGAAGACTAGGCACTAGCTTCTCTTGAAACAATTATATTTAACCGATGTGCATTGTAAATCATACGTCAACAAATTTTATCATCTGACGTCAAAGTATATGATCTGTCGAATTTAAATATTCCACACGTTGAAGTAGATCGTTAGACATTGCATTCGTTTCTTTGAATCACATATCATCAAGAAAATGAATAGGAAAGTCAGCTTTGCTGCAACGCCGGTGGAATTACGCGTTGATTCTGAGTGGTCCGCTGAAAAGAGGCGAAAATCATCTGTTGTTGAAAACTCAGGTAAGAAAGAAGGCAAAAAGAATGTTTATCTATGTTTTTGGCACTTAATTAGTAGTTTATTTATGAAATCGAGTACTAACTACTAAGTATGCTTTTAAAAACGCAAGGACGATATGATATTAAAATATTAAGGTTTCTCCTATCCAATCGAATTTATTTTCGGAACTAGGCATCAAAAAGTAATAAAAACTGGAATGCTACGAGTGCTATAATTTGACAGTATGTCTTCATATATTTTGCAACCGATATGAGCTTCATAGTTTTCAACACAAATTAATATTAGAGTTAAACATTTCGCTTGTATCCAGCAATTGTAGTGAGATCTTGTCCTGTACAAGAATTTTAGGCATTCTTAGTCTCATTATTATCACATGTTCATGGCTTGCATTATATCCACCATAAATGTCTTTTAGCGGGCGCTCTTTCCCTTGATAATATGACAACAAGAGCAAAAGAGCATTAAACAAGATCTGGTATTTCTCAATGTTATTGATTTCCACTATGAAAGAGAACTTTTTGTTCTAAATCAATCACGTTCACATTCCCAAAAACAGAAAAGTAGAAAAATAGATCATCACGGGCATACATAGGCATAAAGGTTTGGTTATGAGCCATCGCACAACGTTTACCATGGTGGGGGGATCACCTTACAATTTTGGCTGTTACAAATTGTCAAAAGAAGTGGCAAACTGAATACATTTTCATATATTGCACAAGTTGCTTACGATGTAAAGACATAAAAATATCAGTAAGAACTAGTGAATTTTACTGAACAAACAAAACAAACGTAAAAGATGACAATAAGACAACAATTTAACAAAACTGCGTTAAACTAGAAAAAATGACATAGGTAAGGCAAAATCTAATTAAACTGAATCTTTTACAGTGAATGTAATGAAGTATATAGCTCTCTACTATGTTATCATTACAGTTTAGTAGCTAAAAGTCTAAGATCTAAACTAAAATATTTGTATCTCTATGTAGTTCGAACCGCAGCCGCAATCGTTGCTGCCAGCAACACGTCCATCAATAACTATGATCCAAGCTACGTCCGGCAGTTGCTTCCTCATGTCCCCGACAGTGTCATCGATTGTAATCATCTATTGGAAATGCCGTACAGCAAGGAATTTTTAGGAGTTGCCATGTTTGCGGATATATCAGGTACTGCATTACGTACTGATCACAAGAGATTTAACACAATTGCATCTAAAGTACTATGGAGTCCTGGTACTACGTACATACTGCTTTTTACACACTTTACATTGCAATAAATACACTACATTACTAGAATCATAATCAGACCTATGGCTAATCTAATTTTCCTCGCTACCAACCCTGTTACTAAAACAATCACAACTTTCAATGAGGGCTCCGTGACGTTTTCCCCTCGTTTACCACAACCTCTATCTCTATTTCCTCAATTCCCTTTCAGTCTAGCTCTAACTTATTTGTCTTTAACTGCTTTTGCCTGATGAAATAAAGCTATGGTTTGGTTAGAAAATATCGGTGTTAGTGCTTCAGAGGCCACCTTTTGAGCACACACACACATGTATATATATATATAGTATCTCAACAATAGCACAACACAGTGCTTTGATATATATTAGTCAAGAGCGGAGCATTACCACAATAGTCGTATCTCAACATATACACAGAAAACATTAATAAATTTCCCCTTACCCACCGATTGGTTTCGTCTCGTATTACCAAGAACTTTGAAAGTCCTTCACCAAATCTTTGTGTCGTGATGGTACGGTGTGTGTGTTAGTGTAATATTTTAACAGGCATTTATAAAAAAATGATAATGACGGGGTTATTGCTGGAGTCTTTGCGTTTTAGGTGGTAAGATAAAGTTTGGTAACATTTACGGTCCATTTTAGATACTGTAAGCTTGTATGCCTATGGAGTTTTACTCACTATATCTTTTCCAGGATTTACTGCTTTATGCGAACGATTTGCTGATATGAAAGATTCAACTATTGGAACCGACAAGTTGACATCAACATTAAATGATTATATAGGCAAGATTGTAGACAGTAGGTTTTGCATTATTTACTTATTACATTCGTCAAGTGTTTGTTTATCTCTTTGTTTATTTATTTGTCTGTCTGTTAGCAAAATAACTCTAAATGTTTTGAACGTATCGTGCTTACATTTTACAGATGTTGGTATTCTGACTGGTTCTAGCAAATTCTTTTGTGGTGATGATGCAGATTAAATCCTAGATTCTACCTGTAGATCATTTTGAGCTCTTTTGGTAATGAAAACTTAATAATAGCACAACAAAAGAGAAAATTCTCGTGGGAAAAACCAAGTTACCAGGCAACCTATTAAAACGGCTCATTTGAATGTGGAGAGAACTGAAAATCTCACTTAACCCTATTAACCTGGCGTAGGTTTGGGGTACTTCTAGTTTGCAATATAAACTTTTCTGAGGTTTCTCTATTAAACACTGTTGTAAGATCTTGTCGATGCATATGAAAAGATTTTATCAGAAACTCATTACGTCATAAAGGTGGCAGGCCACACTTGATTATTGATATATCTTAATATATATATTCATTTCAGCTTTTCATCCCAAAGAATGTATTGTTATTTGTGTCAAATGCCTATACTTGATGAGAGACACATTTGTATTAAAATTCTGTGTTTACTATTGCTTTTGTGTTAACTTTTCAAAAGTCTGCGGGTGAATAACTGAAATAATCAAACACCTTTTTCGTTATATAAATTAGAATCTTTTGTAAACGTTAAAGAGAAAATGCCACAATTGACGATCTTTCTAAAATGCCTTGTCTGCTATTCCAGTGCTTTGTCAATGAGAAAGGCTATCAAGGAGCCATCATTTTGAATGTTAGCACATTCTGTTTTTGAGATGAATAACTTTTTTAGCTATTCCAACAAAACCAAAATATTTTAGACAGCTATTCATGTTTCGCTAATTTTAAAAAAATTGCCAGATTGCAGATAGAATCTTGCTTCTCTATCACTGGAAATTAATAACCAAGAAAAGTGCACCCATATTATTTGTACTAAACTCTCAATTTTTCATGACTAGGAACAAATATTTCCCTTAAAGTGGCATAAACATATTCATTCAGAAAATGTTCCCTTAAGCTAAATTGCTCTTTAAAAAAGAAACCTGTAGCTTTTCAATAAGTAGCACATCAAATTATTTGCAATCGTGAGCTAAAAGCGTAACTCTGCGGTGATCACAGTGAGGACTTTACTTCTGCTCGTTACACAAGATAATCCTATACACTTTTAGATGAAACTAGTGCAAAAAGGGATAAATGGATGACTTGCAAAGCTTAACTTTAGCTTACACATCGGATAACCCTGGCTTGAAATTGTCGGACCTTTCTGGAGCCTAAAATGGATAATTTGTTATGAACACTGGCTTCATTCTAGGTAATAATTTAGTATCTAAGAGTAGGTAATAGCTTATTACCTATTATAAGCTGATAAATGATATCCTGATCTTCTTGTTCTGTTTTTGCTGTTTAGTTATTGTTAAAAATGGTGGAGATGTGCTCAAGTTTGCAGGTAAATTTCATGATTACTTCCATCAAATAGAGTATGCTTTTTCGACTTCTGTCAGTTTGTCAACAGAATAAGTTATGAATGCTATAAATATATTGTGCTAAAGTTTATACAGGATATGTTTTTTCTGACTGGCTTGACCTGATTATTTTTAGTGATGATCCGGACCAAATCCTATATTCTGGATGATTATGAAATTTTGATATCTTGATAAAACCACAGCTAGTGATGAAAGCCTCGTACAGGAAACAAAGTTTTCATAGATCCTACTAATACAGCTCGTTAAAAATTCAGAAAGCTGGAAATCCTAACTGATCCCATTGGCTTGGCGGAGTTTTGCGCCCTCCGAATTGCCTTTAAACTACAACGTTCTAGCATTAAAAGACACTTTTTTTTCTCCCCTCCTCGTCAAACATGAACCAACGTTGCGTTAAGTTTAAAGCAAGTTTTTCCTGTTCACATACAGTAAATGTTTTAATAGTAAATTTTGCTAATCAATAATTAATATCACTAAACCCAAAGCTATTCTATACTCAAACAGTATCTATGTGTACAATATAAGCTTTCTTTGTTGCTTGTTTATGCCCTGTTTTTGACTATTTGCATTCACGAATTGTTTATCTTTCTTGATATTTGTATGAAACATTCATCGCATAATATATTTTGTAAAGACAACAACGTGAAATGACAGATGAGGGGGAAAACTGAAGATAAACTGACTAGACTAAGCCTATGTTCCTTCTTAGCATCTTGAGATGAAACTTTAGATATATATGATGACAACTCATTTTCACAACTGCTAAAGCCAACAATTCACATAACAAGCCAATTATCAATAATGTCTGTAAATTTAACATTTTGATCTATCGAAGACTTGGCCACCACAAATTAATCATGGAATTAATTAACTTTTCTGCTGGCAGGTGATGCCATCTTGGTATCGTGGCGATGCAGTAACATTATAAACAATGCAAAGTCGGTCCTCACTAAAGTTATTCGTTGTAGTTTGGAGATACAACAGAAGTGCGATAATCATATGACTGAGGTCGGTATCCTTTTGCGAGTTAAAATTGCATTGGCTCTTGGAACGATGTGCATTACCTATGTGGGCGTAGATGATGCCAAACAGTTTGATTTGTCAGGATCAGCTGTTGACGATGTTGGAAAAACAGAAAAGAAAGCAACACCAGGATGCGTAATCCTATCAAAGATTGCTTGGCAAAATTGTAATCAAGCACTGTTTCAAGCTAAAGAAGTAGAGAATGGCTTGTATTACCAGGTAATAAAACAACGCAGCAAATGTGATGCTTTATGTGAGAGTAAAATACATTTATAGAAAATCTCTGCTTGGCTTTGCAAACATTGTAACTTAAATACTCCCAAAATCTGACTTATATGAGAAACGAGGCATCTGTACATTTATTGTAATTATAACATATCCTTCCTTTATAATAAGCAAATGCAATATATCATGCTGTATACATCTGGATATGATCATTTGTATCAGCAACATGATTAATTACAATTAATTACGGTTACCTAAAAGCAGCAAGTACGATTGAATAATTCCAGAAGACTAAGAATTTAAAATAAATTATGCTTAAAATTATAAACTCTGATAATTAAAGTAGACTCATGTAGTTGGTATCATGGATTCAAAAATATACAATACTGTTATGATATTACAGCAGCCACTGCATGCAAATGGCCCATACCTTGCAGTTTAAAGTATTGCAAGGGTTCTCCCTTGATCTAATGTCCTGTTACTTCAGGCACCTCGTCCTTTTATGACTCTTTGGCTACCACTTTTTTGTCAGCATTGTGCAGCATATGCAGGTCATGACAGTACGGCATCGATTTGAGTCCAAAGTTGACAAAAATATATCAGTTTACTTGGGTTTTAAAATATGTGCGGTTGTAGTGGCTGGTCGTGCTTATAATGATACTAGAATATTAGCAGCTTTTTTACAATGAAAGAGACCTTTTCAGTATTTGATTATATCGGTGATATCGTTAAATACACAGGCGACTCAATATTTTTCCCTCGTGTTTTAAAAGGAGCCACGGCCATGCCTTTTCCATTAAGAGGTTATCAGAATACCTTGCTACGCTATAGTGACTGAAGATACATTGTAAGTTGTAAAATATGCTAAAAATGACGTCATACTATCAACCCACGTTCTAAGTTAGTAATATGCAGATCAGAACTCTTTCTTTTCATGTATTAACAAGGAAACCAAACCACTTCGGTTGTACACTGAACAGGGATAAAAATTCAGTTGATAATTTAAAAAGGAAATCAACGTTTTTGCAACAAGGCGTCGCAAATAACATTGGGAGAGTTGTCCTGAAACTGTTTCTGTTACTAGCGACTTATTTTGCCTCCCACCCACTGTACTATACCATACTATACTATACTATGTATATAATTTATTATACTGTACTATACTGTACTATACTAAACTATACTGCCCTATACAAGCTACTATAATGTATTATGCTGTACTATAATAAACTATACTGTACTATACTTTACTATACTGTACCATACTGTACTATACTTTACTATATTGTACTACAGTGGACTTTAAGGTACTATAGTGTACTATACTGTACTATACTTTACTATACTGTACTATACTGTACTATAAGGTACTATAGTGTACTATACTTTCCTGTACTGTACTATAATGTACCATACTGTACTATACTGTACTATACTTTACTATACTGTACTATACTGTACTATAAGGTACTATAGTGTACTACACTTTCCTGTACTGTACTATAATGTACCATACTGTACTATACTTTACTATACTGTACTATATTGTACTATACGATACTATAGTGTATTATACACACGCACACACATACTTACGTACTTTGATGCAAATCATCTCCTTGACTCGTTAGAACTGTTGTCCTCTGCACTTGTCCCATGTAATCTCCATGCATATCATATTAAACGTTACTGTTTATCAGATGGTATTTTTCTCTGTAATTTATTTCGGTATATTTGTACATACAATCAAATACCTGATTCAATAGAACAGGTTTACACTTGAAACGTTGTAACACTAGTAGATGTTTGGACAAATATCATGATTGATTAAGTTTTTGCCACAAGGTTTAAGATGTGGCTTCATTAAAACAATGATTACTCACTGTTTAACCTACCTGTACCTGTACCAACCAGTATTCATTTTGACAGTGAATGTAAACGAATGTTAACGAATATGGCATATCTATTTTCTAACTGCTTATTTGCGTTAACTTTCCTTAAGAGAGTAAATTTTACTTACAAATATGTACTCTTTTAGGTGTCAGAGCACGGCTATAGCATTGATTCAAAAGCGTTTGCAATTGGACAAATTTTGGCAGGCACGCTGACAGGATTTGATCCTCTCGGGGAGGGAGCCTCACTAGTCAAAAGTGAGCAGGAACAAGTGGTTGAATGCGCAATATTGGAACCTTTAATTAAAAAATGGGCAGACTACAGTAAAGACATGCCCAAGGCTTTGTTGATGCAAGAGTCAGAGGAATTAACTCCATCTTTCAAACGTGTTGCAGTGAAAGTAAATTCATTAAAGAAACAAGAGAAAAGCAAGAAAAATAAAAAGTTCGGTGCGATATTTTGCTCTTATAGATACTACAACACAACTTTAACTTCTCAGTTTAAGTTTAATTTTTAATCATTTTTTTTCCCTTTGAAATAAGCAGTGATATGTATTGCCTACAACAAGGCCATTATGATTTATCTTGCCATTGTTTTTCGTTGATCTTTTACTTTCTTTGTTCCTTTGTTATACAAATCCAAACAATATGGACGAGAGCTAGTGAACTTGTGAGCTCAGGTAGGTATCCCCAGGATCCATCCATGCCATTGTGGTACTGATCTGCATATTACGGGGATTTGAGATACCTATCAAAGGTGTGCTCTCCGTTTTTGTCGCTTTCCACCAGAATAAACATTTCTTCTTCTACAAATACAATTTCCACACATGTTCCTTAAATTTAGATTCGAGTGACAAAAACGTTCAAAGCACTATCGTTTAGTAGACTCGTAATTGATGGCACATTTATATAAATACAGTATGCACAAAATGTATTTTTAACATCGTAGTGATTGGAGTCAACTCCACATATCAAGAAAAAACCTCTTCAATTTTAATTTTGTTTCTTGGTCAACTGTTCGTCGCTATTACGTCTGTATGCAAATCATCACGGATTCGGGCCCAGTGTAACTAGAAACATATCCATTAGTGTCCAAATGTTATCGGCCTAGGCCTTAATGGTATAAGTTCTTCCTTAGACGTCAATTCTTAGTCACTTTGAAGCTATTATCATAAATTAGACGAAGTGTCAAAAGACAATATGACATATCTTAATTTGCTTTCTATTAGATATAAATTTTGGTTACATTGCATGCACATTCTTTTCTCAGTTATTTCTGCTAGACGGAACAACACTATCAAACAAAAAAGTTTACGTTGTGAGATTACAAAAAGCAATTAGATTTTTTAGGGGTAGAACTTTGCAAAAATCAATCCATCAAATATTACCATTTTACTTTTAATTGCCGTATGTTTTATTATATTTATTCATTTCTTGCCTCCACAATATTATTCATATGGCTATTTTTTCCGTCTGAAAGCTTTTGCTATTTATTTGATATTTTTCTTTCAATATGTGTAGATCGAAAAACTATGTCTCACAATCTCCGAAACAGTGAAGTTTATTATATGCGAGCCTATGTTCCTACGCCTGTCTTGTACAAGGTGAGTGATTTTGTTTTTCTTATTGTGCATTGAAATAAGGAAGTCTTGAGCTTTTCCTTTCTCTTGCTACATAGTGTTCATTTGTCAAGGTCGGCTAGTAATTTTAATTTTAATTGCCTACAGAATCCGTCGCAGATGCTATTAGTTGTCTTGATGTTCTGATGTATAAACAATTTTTGTTCCATGCAGCTTGATCATGGACAGGACCTTGAATGGTTATCAGAAATGCGTCAGGTCTCTGTTTTGTTCATTAACATGAAACTTCCTCTAGAGGAAACGGAGGCAGCAAATGCTCTGCAAAAGGCATTTGAAGTAATTTATGAGTCGACCGAAAAATTTGAAGGTAAGTTAAATCATCTTTTTACAAATGGTCGTAAACAAATTATAATTGCAAAGCAATCGTATTTAATATAACACTACATAGCATATTGCTAAACGTAAAGTTTTATTTTTTTCTCTATTGGTTGAGTTTTTGGAAATATTTCTGCATATTCACAAAATAGAAATGTCTATTGCTTTTGTAAATTACTCTATTCTATTGCATTGTTTAACACAACCTGTTATTGAGCAATGCATATTAGTTAATAACTGTAGTATCCTAGACTTAGGAATATATTTTTAGCATATATAGGCTATCTCTTTGACAATCATTTTCCGCAGGACTACGTAACTGCTACAAGGTGACAATGGCATGCATAAGAAAAAATACTTCATTCTTTAATTTTTAGCTGAAATGTTAATTTGGAGAATATGTCTGTTTCTTCTTTTTCACAAATCTGCGTGGAAGAACATTTTATGTTCAGTCATGTCTTATGTACTAATTCTGTTGTTTTTCATTGTCTTGATAGGAAACTTAAATAAAGTCTTCAGCTTTGACAAGGTAAACAAACGATTCTCAAGCTGGTATACGTTTTAGTAAAATAGATTTTAACACATGTGCAGCTAAAATCTGTACGATCAATACGATCCATATAATTTCCCTCAGTGGAGTGTTAGGTGCATTTGCTTTCTGATTAAAACAATTTTTAAGAGATTTACCTTTATGTATTGAGTACTGGACATGAAAGCTGTCATTTATTCGTGCTTTGTCTTAAGTTATTGTATTTAATCTATTTTGTTTAAGTCTATTGTACATAAGGCTATTGTGCTTAACTAGTAAACAGCATCATTACCTAACTGCTATAATGAAAACTTTAGGGACTATACTGATGTATTTAAGTAGATATAAAGAGCCAAATAGTCAGTCTCTGCACAGTATGTGTCAGGGGAATATAATATAATCGTTATTCAAAATTGTAATTACTCATTAATTTGAATAGTAGAGCAGGTTCTTAGTCTATAAGTTTAAACAACTTGAACCAAACGACCAACATTACGCCTCCAACATGTATGTTAGAACCTCTAAGATACCAAAGGTGATAACCTGTAAGAAAGGTATTTCTTTAAAGAATGCTCTTCGTTTGTAGGAAATAGGTCACAAGTCAAACTCCCAGTTGACAGGACAATTTACTATTTTTTTTAAGTTTATATTCTAATAAGTCAAATATTCTAATTGTTTGAGTACTACTTACTATCTTGATAACATTTGTTGTACTGAATAAGGAGGTAACATTCAAATCCTATGTGCTCTCATTCGGAACAAATATTCATCATTTCTCATGTCATATCGTAGGTATATTCATCATTTCGCATGTCATATCGTAGGTATATTCATCATTTCTTATGTCATATCGTAGGTATATTCATCATTTC
>JANTCA010021101.1:41350-73008 GCA_024741275.1 Chironex yamaguchii
TCATGTCATATCGTAGGTATATTCATCATTTCTCATGTCATATCGTAGGTATATTCATCATTTCTCATGTCATATCGTAGGTATATTCATCATTTCTCATGTCATATCGCAGGTATATTCATCATTTCTCATGTCATATCGTAGGTATATTCGGTTAGAAATTTTATGGACCTTGTATGATTATGTAATATCTATTTATTTAACTTAAGCTATTGACTTACCAATGCAAAAATAGTTGTACTCGCCTGAATCTACTAGTTTTGTAAAACCAATACCGTTACCACAGCTTTTTAATACTTCCAATTTCACTCATCATTTTATAGGGGTGTACTTTCGTGGTCATCTTTGGTTTGCCAGGATTGAAACATGAAGATGATGCAGCAAGGGCACTGAAATGTGGATATGCTATTTATGAGACTTTACATTCAGTTTCTGAGATCACGTAAGGATTACATTCACTGTTCTCTTCGTACAATATATTGCAGCTGGATGCAAGAAAATAGATAATGTTTTATATTCCATTCATGGCGTACATCTGTCTAAAAGTGCTTGCTATAAAATAGCACAATAGTGCATTTTTTTAAGCTATTCGGTTCTTTACTGAGTCTCTCTTATGTAAGTCTTTCTTCCTTCAACCTATACGTGGGTCGATGTTTAGGAAATTCCAATTTGACGTCATTAGAAAGACCATGTGAGAACAATAAAAGCACAGACAGGATATCAGTCAACTTGTAATTCATTTTAAACTAAGAAATTAAACACTCTAGAGAGGAAGCATATAATTGTTACAAGAAGAATATGCAATGGCTTCGACTCTCACTAAATAAGATAGTAAATAGAACAGGTCTCCAGTGACCAATTTGACGAACTTCAAAGACTTTACTAAAAATGAATGGAAAAGTATTATGACATTTATAGAGAAATAGGGCTTGTAACATGTAGTGTAAATTCTTAAGTAAGTCTGTGCTACTAACACATTTTACTGTGAGTGACACATTTATTGCTTCAATTGTATCTGTCTTAGAAAGAAACAGATGCTTTACAAATTTCCCTATATATTTATTGTTCTGTTTATTGTAAAGTTTTCAGACTCATATAACTCTAATCTTTTGTTTGTGCGTACGTCTGTTCATTAGATTTCATGTCCTCCCTAGCTTTTCCTGGGCAGATGTAACATTCTGTTCTCCAAATATGATATCAATAATACTTAATTCTAAGGCTACCTGACTGTGGTCTCTTACACTATAATAGGTCAATGACTTCCATAAGAAGAAAAGTAAAAAAACAGCAGTTTTGTTTCCATTCAAATATTCCATTAACATTTCTTGTTGTCGTAACTTGGGATTGCTTATTTTTTGCACAGGGAAGAGAGTATTGGTGTAACTACAGGAAAAGCATTTTGTGGAGTTGTTGGTCATGAAGACAGACACGAGTATACAGGTATAGAAGACACTCTGCTCTTTCTCTGTGCTCAAATTTTGTTACGATGGTTATCCCTACTTTTGTAATAATAATGGTACCCTGAGGCTGTTATTTTATTGAAAAGTAACTTATGAATGCGGACAGGTATCGTGAACCGCTGTCTTACAGCTTATTTGTAACTTCAAACATAATCTTCTCCTAAACAAAACTTTTTGTTATATCAAAGTATTCGAAGTACTATTAGTACTATTTCTAATAATGTTTCACTGTATATATGATTATTTTTGCATAGTAATTGGCAGAAAAGTAAATATGGCCGCCCGCCTGATGACAAACTACCCTGGTTTGCTGTCCTGTGATCAGGAGACTTTTGAGGGAGCCAGTACCAAACTAAAACCCCAGGATTTCAAAATATTACCATTTAAAGAACTCAAGGGAATTAAGGATCCTGGAGCTGTTCGAGAGTTCAACCCAAGTGTCAGGTGAGAGATTTAATTAAATGCCATGGCATTCACCTAATAAACCGTTAAAAGCAACTAAATATCTATCATAATAGGTACACGTAGTATTACAATTAGTGTAACATTCACTCAAATTGCTAAGACTTCAATTGCATATCTTTACTAGCGCCTTGCTACTCATGGTACTTGCATTATTTGTTCATTTATCAAATTTCACAATAATCTATAAGCCAACATACAATGAGTAAAAAGAAAAAAGCATGCACAAGAAAATATTTATATTAATATTTATATTAATATTAATGTAAGAAACAACACTAAAGCACCTACAGTAGCATTTCTTACGAGAAAGCAATTAAAGATAGTAATTACGGGCATGTGGTTATTTACATGAAGAAGCAAGAAAGCATGTCCAACAAAGAGAAAAGATCAATGTTCTTTTCTAGAATGCAGGAACCTTTAAATAGGAGCAATTACAAGGCACCAGCCAAAGTTTTGCTAACCTGGAAAAACAGACTTCTGACTAAGGACCAAAAGTCTTACAAACAATCTCTAGACTTTTCTCTTTTCTAGAACTGGTTTGAATCACCGAGACAAGAAATGTCTTATTATTATGATTGTGATAGTCGGAAAAAATCTTAACAGTAAATGTAATAGTTTTTCTCTACAAAGTGCATTTTGCCTAGTTGAATCCATCTCCTTTAAGCGTTAGTGGTTTATTCAGCCCGTATTACATAATACAGTTAGGATAAAGTGTTATAAGGACAATTTTGTAAAGCATCACAGTATCATTATCAAGTGCCTACAGCCACCTGGTACAGGAGCCATTTAGGCAACGTAATCTATGTTTGTTGTAAACCGGTCCCGGAAAAAGCCGTTTTCTTGACACAGAGGACAAATATCTCAGAAACGGTCCTAAATATAACTATTGGCTACGAAAATTGTTAAAGATTGGATAGAATATGTCTCTGTTGATATGGTCATTATCCTCTTATTTAACAGCTAGTGAAATATTGCTCCCCTGTGCCATTGCAAATCGTGAACGTAAACGTGATAAGTAAATTGCATTGTTCCACAAGCAGAAAACGCACAATTATCTATTCATGTACATTGTTCTTCCATGTAAATTTTTCCTTTTATTTATTCATGCAGAGATAAAGGAAGAGACAAGAGTATCACATATCCAATAATTGGTGAGTGAATTTTGTCTAATTATCTTTTATCAATAACAAAATCTTAATATTTAAAACCTTAATAATGTAGATGGAATAGAATGCATTATTATTGTAATCCTAGATCGTTGAGAAGCTTTTGAGATAACGTATACTTCGCAGTTTCTCCGAAAAACATTTGAAAATCACGAGTTACAGTCCACATTTTATAAGAACGAGTCCAACTTTCATAGAAAATCCTCAATATAACGGACAGTTTTATAGTGGATACTTGTTATGTAGGACACATTTTCTTAAAAACGCATGAACATTTGCCTTAGGACCTGTGTATATCAGACACTCATAATTTACTCGTCTTTAAGTCCCTTAGCCCTATGGCGTCGTGAGAAGAATATAAGCCAATAAAATTCATGATACTGTAAGTATTTTGGGAACTGGGCAACTCTTTCAAACACTTTGCTACTTTAGCATCTATTTTCTCAGTTAATTTCTTCTATGCTTTTTCTAATCAATGTACCATACGAACATTACCATAAAAAGTATAATTCTTTGTTATTTCCAATCCAAGTCCGTAACCTCTGTTTACTCTCTTCCCTGTAACTGTCTCATAGATACAGGTGCTGGAAACCTTGAAAAACGAGAATTAAATCATTGCTTCCTTTTTCTTGGCGAAACATTAAAAGCCACTATATAGCGGATGCCTGGTAATAGTGGACACTTTTTCCATGAACCCCAGCTGTCCACTATAGGCACGTTCGACTGTACAGAAATAATTTTATACAGATTAGTTTCCCGACTACCATTATTCAGAGGTCCAAATGTTGAGCAGACACCTTACGAGAGTTATTACAAGCAATTTGATGCTGACGCAAGAATTGGATCTAAACGATTTCTCCATAAATTCTGCTCTTTTACGTTTTCAGCAAAGATTCATCGACAAAATCTAAATTATTTTTACTTGAAAATGGTACTTAAAAGAAGACACTTGCAAAACGAAACAAGCTTTCCTCGTGGACATTTTTGGCTCTTTTTATAATTGTCACTCTAAAGTCCTTGAAATAATCAATGATTATTGACTTGTTTAAGTTGCATTTATCATGAAAGCAAGTTGAAGCAAGGAGTTTAAAGAGGATAAAATTACTGGAATACGGAACGAAGTCTTCTGCTTTCGAATAACAGCCATAAATTTTCAATACCCATCCCCACTCCTTCCTGCAAGAATGAAATTCACTTTCCTTAAAATAGGAACCCAACAAAAAATGTTCTTCATCATCCTGAGGTGACAGGAGCTCGCCTCGCCAACAAGTATGACTTTTCTCGACTTGACATCACTGCAATCACTGATCTGTGCATTTGTCTGTTTGTCCAAGCATTTTTTCCTTTTATTACGTAAAGAAATTAGTTATGTTTCTTAGTTTTCTTAAGTGCACATCTGCGGCTTCCGCAAATTGTACAGGTACGAGACTCCCCCTCTTACCGTGGTATACTCTTTTTTGGTTTACCCCCTACCGCCCTGCGTGTGTAAGTATAATGTATTCCTAATGAAATTCCGAATTCTTTAGAAAGAGACAAATTTATTTATTTTTGTCTTCTCTTCATCCAGAAATTATGAGTCTTTTACCCTTTCACTTCTTCTTTTGTATATCAAGGGAGAAGTTTGGAAATTCAAATGTTTTCCAATGTTCTTCAAGAGGCTAGTAGAAAGCGACCATATGGTCTCCTTTTTAGCATTGACGGAGACGCTGGAGTAGGCAAGACAAGACTCGTGGAGTACTTCATGGAAATGTCAGAGTCAAAGAAATATAGGTATGTTACGATATTGACAATTTGCTAAATGTATCGTCAATTTACGAAGCATTACTACTTTAGATATTACAAGACGTAATTTGGACGTAATCATAAGATCATTCCAACCTACTTTTTGTGCCGACGTGTTTTATAGACTTACACTTGATCTAGCAAATTTGTTTCTTATAACGAGGTCTCAATCATAACCTACTGTTAGCTTCAAAATAAGTGATTTCTTAGTACTTCCATTTCTTTTAAAGGACGTGCTACATCGAGTTGGATAGTTTCCAGTCGCTAACACCATATTATGTGGTGGGTCTACTAGTATCCAAGCTCCTTGATATAGATAAGAAGAAATCATCCAGAGAAAAGGAATCGTCCATTTTGAATCAAATTGTAGATGAAGACATACGCCGAGAGATGTGCCTTCTCAATGATTTGCTTGGTGTACAGGTGAGAGATATTTCAGTTACTTCCCTCGGTTCTACATTGGCTTTGTCGACGGTTGTCGGGAACATCTGTCAGCACATTTCTGCTAAGCAAATGTATTCAAGGTCAAACTCGAAATCACAAATGGTGATCATTATGAGGTTACGCTTTCAACGAAGTACTTTATTAAAAGAGTTGCTGATGCTGTTTTTACCACAAAACAGTCATGGAAGTGGAATAAGTAGGGGAGAAATGGTAGATATTGGTGCTTAAGGTTATGCAACTTTATGTAAAATGGTCACACTTACTTTACAGATGCTGCTCTGGATTATGATTCATTCCTTATTTTAGATTACAGTTTGATTTTTAATACGCTAACTCTCACTTCTTTCGTAATGACGTAAAATGGACTTGCTTTTCGTATGTTTATAACAACTTGACTGCTTCTGTCAGGGAAATAAGTGTCTTTATTGATATCCTAATTATTCTTGTGTTTGGAGTTTTCTTGCAAATGGTTTTGATAAGATTGAAAGTTACAAATAAAGGGTCTGAATAAACCTGGGGTGGATGGGGAGAGAATTATTTCCTTAGAAATACAAATATATTTTCATATTTAAGTGTAAAATGTACTTGTTTCATATTGATGTCATTCAACGACATTGTAAAAGAAACGAATTCCTGTTTATGCTATGCCATACAAATTGTTGCTAGCCAGACTACCTGCGCTTTATTATGTAACTTCATTTTAATATAACAGGATTTTATGTTTTTATCTTCTCTGTATTTCTACTTTGAACAAAGACGTTTTACATACTCTAAATTTGATTTAAGAACATGTGTCGGGGTTTTTGACATATTTGTTATTGATATTCTTGTAGTTACCATGCAATGAAACTGTTGCGTTGTATACTGACAAGGAAAGGTCTAAAGCATTACACACAACACTTCGAAAGTTAACGCAGACAGTAAGTATTATAGCTTAACTACATGATATCAGTGCATAGATCAACATCTTTTCCAATTGAAATTTAATATATTTGTTAAAGTGTAATGGCCATGTGTCGTTATTTACCATTATGATAAATTGCACACTAATTAATGTTAAATCCGGTAGTCCCAACAAGCATGTTATGGACTGTTATCAGCTTAGTGTTGTAATTATGATTGACCAAGATGATCTACAACGATTTTGTTCCTCATTCGATTTTTTGAAAAGTATCGTCCAATGTAAAGTTAACAAATCCAGTCATAGGGATAGTGAGGAACTGGTAAGATGATAACTCCGATTTAAAAGTTCATGTGCGGAATTTGTTTTTGATATTGGTATACGGCATTCATGCAAAAAATTGCTACAATACCTGTATAAGAACGGATTAAATTGGAAGAAAAGACAACTGCATTGTATATGTCATTTTTATACGTTGTCTTCTCCACTACTAGGGCAATTGGGTTTGATTATCGTTGACTTGACAGGTAACCACAAACGTGTTAATCATTCTCTCTCTTTCGATTTCGTTACTGAGATCTCAGGAAATAACGCGTTCATATGCCACTATATATGCTTACTCTAATCTTACGGTCTTTACCTTGTGCAGTACGATTTATATTCCATTTACCTTTCTTTTTTATTTCTAGCTAACAACTTTAAGACCATGTCTCCTGGTTGTTGACAATGCTCACTTAATTGACATACCATCTTGGGGTTTCATTCAAGACTTTATAGTACACTCGGATATAATTTTCTTACTGGTCATGCGGCCTTTTTTGGAGCATGCGCCATGTTCCGAAGCTTACGAAATCCTTTCCGCGACAACAACAAAAAAGCTAACAATTGGTAAGACATACTGCGATAGCATTTGAATTATTAAATCCGCTTTACAACATTTGAAATAACATTGCTACTACATCACCACACAATCCCATTCTAATTTCAAGGGATCCCCCAAACAACTTTCGTTGTCCCTTATAACTAAAATTTTCTTTTTGTCAAATTCCTTCTTTATTAGTACTATACTAATACAATATTATATCACCTCTTTTGGTATAATTCCTGGCTTATTTACCAATAAAGTTTGAAGATTTTTCCTGACATTTCCAGACAGTCCACTAATTTTTTCATTCTTGTATTTTGCGAATATTTTAAAATTAGAAACTTTTCTGATATTATGAAAATGAAGTCTTTTTAGAGTTGATATTTGACAAATAAACCTTGGAGAAAATGTAAATAGGAAGTGATAAGCAAAGAAGATGAACAAAGTTATTAAGACTGCTTAAACAGTGAGAGTGGACCAAAGAGATTTGTTATTGGTATTTTAAGTGTTTTATCAAAGTAAGCTATAGTAATCGGATTATTTAAATTCTGAGTAATCGAGTAACAGCCCTAATTTAAGTGACCATTGCCACTTGATCATAGAATATTCTTGTTATGCAAAACTAATTTATGAGTATCATATTCATCTAGTTGCACAAAAATTGACAGTAAAGTAAAATACATTTTTAGCAAATACATTTCTGTACTGACTTTTTTCTTTCGGACGTAAAAAGTTCGGAACATATCTTGACACATTTATTAACTAACTGCATCACTTGTCCGAGGTTCATTGGTAATAATAACCTAACCAATACGTTTAGCAATTACTTCAGAAAGAGACAGGCGACAATCATGCTACCATCGTGAGGACAAGAATTATAGTATCTTTAAACACGAAGTAACGCACCTTAAAGTCGATGCAGTTCTCTAAAACTACAATTTAAACAATATTAAATTTTGCACTTAAAAAGGCTGGCATCTCGTGCTTATATAAGAGTAAGATAAAAGGTTGAAATGCTAAACACTTCCAAGAGAGTAAATTTATGACCCCCAAAATGACATTTTGTGTAGAAAATGCTTTGGGATAAGGAAAGTTACTCTATGGTGCATAAGAAGTTTTAAACTCTTACAAAGTTGAGTGAGTTTGAGATACAAGGCTGAAGGAAATCACTGCAGCATCGATAATATTCCTAATAGACTTAACAGTAGTTGCATAAGCCTTGTAGATTTGAGTTCCTGCCAATCTATAGACATCTATCTACAAACTTGATCGTCCCAGAAGCAAACCAGCATAGACGTAGCAGACACGATCTGACAGCCAATAGTTTCGTTTTCACTAGATTTCAAAAGTTAGTAACTTAATAATTGTTACATATTTGATACCAGGTTAATAGCTAATTATAGCTTAATGCCTAAAACATTACTGACTTGATAGAAGGAGACATCACGACTATGTAACAGCAAATGTGCTTGCCTTTTTGCTTTGTCATCCAACGCTGTCGTTGGCATTACAATCACTCTTTGAAAACTCTGCACCGTATTTGTTGCCACTATTATAAAGCCCTGGGATTACTTTAGATTAATTAGATTCATTAAATGCTTACGAAATGGCTATTCTGCTTTAATGATGTCCTTGCTTTCCATTACACTGTACGTATGGGAAACATAAAGTGATGAGGCATTTTTGGGGGAAGTTTGTTACGGTTGTATGGTAAAAGGAGCACTGGGATGATTCCCTGCTGTCAAATGTGAGCCATTTGGCTCTAGTCGTCGAAGACTGCATAATACGACATAGGTAAACAGTAATAATTTGATCGCTTTCAACTTTCCCGTTGGTTTCTTTTTTAGGTGGACTTGAAGATGGAGCTCTTCCTGATCTCGCTTGCCAGGTCTTAAAAGTACGAGAAGTACCAAAAGAATTAGATACAATGCTCAGACAGCAAAGTCGAGGCATTCCCTCTTGGTGCGAAGAAGTTTTGCATCAGCTTCTAGCTCTTGGCAAGATCAAAATAATTCCAAAACAAAGCCTTATTTCTGTCGACTCAAAGAGGAACAGGAGCTCAATCATTACCTCAACGCAGTTCAGTAACGTTGGACTCGTTGGTGAAAAATGTGTTAGCTTTAGGTCAATTCTTGTTGACGAACTTAGGAATTCAGGTCGGAAAAGTAGTTTAAAATCAGAAAAGCTAGACAGTCGCCTTTCCATCTTGTCCGAAAGACTTGACGCTGGTCACAAGTCAAACCAGCATAAAGAACCCTTGCCAAAAGATTCATATGATTCTGCTCAGAAAGCTAGTCATGCACACTGTAAAGATACCAATCCTGAAGTCAACAAACTTTTTTATAAAGACTCGGAATTTATTAAAGCAACAGAGAATTCACTGCCTTTTAATACTGAGGATGTCTGCTTGATCACTCCTGGGATGGAAATTACAGACCTTCTAGTGCACAAGTCTGTCAAGGACATGATAATAGCAAGGCTTGATAAAATGTCGCCCAACGACCAGCTGATTCTGAAGTGCGCCTCTGTGCTGGGGGTCACCTTCACGAGGGAGGTTTTACGAGCTATAGTACCAAAGAAAAGTGTTAATGCGCTTGATACTACCCTTTACAAGCTAAGAAAAGAAAGGTTATTGGAATGTGGTTCAATAATCCCTGGTCACCATGGAACAAATGGTTCTAATTCCAAGGACAATATGACTCCCTTTCATGATAACAATAGTCCGACTGTTGTTCAAGTGTTGTGTGGCTGCCATGTCAATGATGGTTTCAGTATCCTCAACCTTTCAAAGATCAATGCTTTTGAAGATGGGAAAAAGAGAATTTGCATGTACTTCAGATTTGTGAGTGCATCGACCCAAGAAGCAGCATACGCCTTATGGTTAGAAGACCAACGCAAGGCACTTCACGAGAGGGCTGCCATGTTTCTTGAGTCTCAGTCTCATAAGTGCAAATCCTGCGGTGGCTCAAGTTTCCTGCCCCCTAATGCCACTTATTTAACGACACCAGGAGGCAAAGACACAGCTTTAAACAACAAAAGTAAGATACCTTATACAACCATACGCATTTAAGTGCAAGGAGTTACACACGCATTTCTTTTCTTTTGTCTCATCTTGTATGCATCTAGACCTACCACAGTAGGCTGATAGGTGAGCAAAAACGAGAGACAATACTGCAGTTTATTGACGCATATGTCTTATAGAAAGATAGCAATAAGTTTGGTGTGTAGGACGACACACATGAGCCTGAAATTTAATTACGCTTAGTTCAGAGTATTAATGTACATGAGATAGCACAGTATTTTTCATCTCCTCATAAACACCATTGAATCTCTGTCTACAAACGATTCCATTGAACTGAAAAAATATTCACTTTTGCCTTATCTGCAATTCTCAAGGGCATATTTAGTCGCTCAAAAGCAGCGATGATTCCCGAGAAAGCAATAATAATACACTAAGAGATACTACAATCATTCCGGATTATTGTAGTGTCCTTTAATGACATTATATAAAAAAATATTAACTAATAAATATTCGAGCAATTTCTAAAAGAGAACAAAATTTCCCTCTCTTTCTGTTCTTTCTATTCTTTCTATTCCCTAATAAATAGTGACACATACGTAGACACACACCAATAAACACACTACTTATAAAGATAAGAGTGATTTTCATAGCCCACAGTAGCTAACTGAAAATATACGAATCCTTTAGTTTTCCCATACGGTACAACAGTTACAACATGTCTGTTACAAATATATATAGAGTGAAAATGAGATATCACCTTTAATGAACAGGTTGCCTCTGACAATATTCGCACAGTTTTAAGGAATCTTAGAAAAACAGAAACAGCATACGTTGTTGTGAATGCCATGCTCATCTTAATGCTTGTTATTGCGGCCAGAAATAATCCCAATGGCTTTAATTTTTGTTTAATTTCAATCCTGTTGTGGCATATTTATTCCAAACTTCCTTTGGTTATTTTTCATTTGGTAGAGCCCATGTCTTTACTTGGGTTCAATGCCCGATCAAGTCGTGTACGTCAAGTATCACGGGTTCCCTCATTCTCAGTCCGGAGAGGACGTCGATCTCAAATGATGTCATCAATCCTAAGTGACGACGATTACCGAGGAGAATCTGGCCGACGAAGAGATAGTAGCTGGTCTATCTTCTCAAGTGAAAAAACAGCCAAGACAAGCGGTGAAAACGTTGGTCAGGCATTAGTACAGATGGCTAGTATGTTGATAATTTGCCACCGATTAAAAGTTTATATTATTATAAGTTTAATTACCTAGACTGTGCATTTTTATGTCGTAGATACATGACGGTGCTTTAAAACTATTCTGTTCCCATTCCTGGGAAAATTGCGCGTTATGTAACTATTTCGATTTTTTGAATGATTTCACTGCAGAGGGAAATAAATGAGCACGTTTGTATGTTCGTTGCAAATATTTACCCATCTGCAATCATACCATGAATAATTAACTGCATCGAACTTATTCAAGTTTTTCATTTTTGAGATGTTTTGGTTATGTGACAGTTATGCTCATTTAAGAGCAGTTCGTATTGGGAAGTTTATGCTGAAATTAAATAAAAATATAAGCTATCGAGTCAAAAATAACAGAGGACTTCAACATATGAACTTTAACTTCCAACTTGTCCTCTTTTAATATTTGTTCCTCTATATCTGCATGCTTATCAAATCTGTCATCACTGTTAATGATCTGGTGTATCACTGACATCTTCCACATCAAATTCTGTTTATTTAATTGACTTTCTTCATACTTTACCAAAGCTATAGCTGCCATGAAAGAGCACTTCCGTCTCAAAAGAAAACGATATCGGTCTCAGCAGATTCACTAGATCAATTAGCATCGTGGCGCTCATTTGTAAGCGCTGTTTAATCGATCATTTACGGTATCCTAACTTTCTATACCCGATGAAGGTAATGCAAATTGTGCCCGTAACTCTACAGCTCGGGTAGATGCACTCATTTTACGACTTGTTCTTGTTCATTATACCTAAAAGGGTCGTGGATGTGTAATTATTTTAAATACATGCACAGGCTCTCATAATTTCAAAATTTTAACGATGAGATATTTATCAACTTTTAAATGGGAGGGGATGCGATAGTTTGAAAGGCAGTGAGTGAACTATACTTTTCAATTAATTGGAGAGAAATTTCAAGACAAAATTAGAGAGAATTGTGCCATTGTAAGTGCTCGTGTTTGGTTCTCTATGAGGTAGAGTTCCAACGGACTTGATGAGACACAAACGTGTAACTTCTAGCTTGGTCGTCTTATGCACTAGACAACATCAGCATTGGATACGACTTTATCAAAATAAAATATGGTATTCTTTTTTGGCTTAAAGAATTGCAAAGTGTAGTCTATCGGCTGTTTGTCTTCCCTCTTTACCTATGCTTGATATAAATAGTCGAAAAGGAGTAAGCTCCCTATGTATTCTCCAAGATTCGACTTGGTTCCTACGATTATTGTGCAAGTCAGATGTAGCGAGTTTCAATCCCGAGTCACGTGAACAAAGGAAGACCATTTATGAGAAAAGGTTGCATGGGTCCACGTCTTGTAAACAGCTCACTTCCCAGTAGGGCCACTAACGTTAACACTGAAATCGGCCACGATCGAAAAGGCCTTTGCTGCTTGCTATAATTTTACATTGTATAACATAAGCATGCATCCGTATTAAAAAAAATTATAACCATTCACATCCTTAAGATGAACCATTCATTGCCTCATTATTTGATCTTTTCATAAAGTATCTACCCTTATTATTATATCCTTCCTTAACTAATGTATCTTGCTAGGTCTTCTCATGGGAAACGTTGACACCAATACAAAGAAATTTCGATTTTTCCAAAAGAAAAACCAAGTTACTCCTGCATTGGACAGAGTGTTTATTGCGCGTGTTATGCTAAGGGAATTCAGACGAACAATGGGAAGTTTTGATGAATCTGGAGCAGCAAATATGATCAAAGGAAATAGAAGGAAGTCGAGTGCTGCAGATGCTCCATTCAAGAGTAGCCAGGTGTCTTCCGACATCAATTTAAACGAATGTCGTTGTAACGAAATTATGTGCTTAGTCTTTGCTCAGTTACTGAGGCACTGGAAAGCTGCGGGAAATATGCTTAAAACATTTCATTACCTTAATGAAGGCGCTGGTGCATTCCTTGCCATTGATGCTAACATGCAAGCACTATCATACCTAGAGGAAGTGCAGATGTTGATCAAAGAGCAGAAGAAAAATGAGCACGACTTTGTTGTCACGAAAGACGAAAAAGCCAAAACGGAATGCCTTATAGGACAGGTAGGACATTATTTTTATTGTAGAGCAAAAACACAGTGGACAAGTACCTCACATATACAACAAATTAGTAACGATTGCTAAAATTCACTATACGCCTGAGTTTCTTTCTTCTGAGATAAGTAGGGCCGGTTCTAGCGGAATGCCTATAATGCTAGAAATGAAAAGCTACAATTTACGACCTTTCTTAATAATGGTATTGCATTCTTTCTAATGATATGTCAATCTGTTGCTCTTTCCTACACAAAACTCACTTCAACGAGCAACCGACCAATGCATCTGTTAAACCATAGGCGGTGTAATCCGAAAAGGGCCTCAGTAGGTAGATTACAGGCCCACTGGAGGCGAGAGTGGGTTAGTGTGCCGGTAAAAACTTTAGAGAGAAATCTTTTTAAATTATTGCAAATGACAAACTTGTTAAATTACTCTTCTTTAACAGACTACTATAATGCTTTATATTTTGCGCCCTTTCTTAGTCAATGTTAAAAGTATCTCTCCTTGTGCCTGACCATCAAACAGGTCCATTGGACGTCAGTAACATCTGATCATCTCGAGTAAGACACCATGACATATATTATTTTAATTTCTAGTGTGCCTTTTTCATTTTACTGCCCCTTTTGAAAATCGATCCTTCTCGTTGCCTGTAACGTATTTACTTTGAAATGCGTTATTTTGAAATAACAATAAATCAAATTGCTTGGTTTTTGACTCCCCTCCCCTTTAACATTTGAATACTGTCACGCCACTGAGTTGAAATGTTTGACTTGTAAAATGTGTTTCTCGGTATCTCAATTATCGAAGTATTTAAATTTGCTTTTGCGTGTAGGTATTACAATTTTCCACTTAATTTTCATAAAAAGACAACTAGTCAAATTTCATGCCTATCATCAGATAATGTGTTAAATATTAAGTAATAAATACCTTATATTTTTGTCTAGGCTTTAGTGCAAATGAACAGGATTGACGAAGCTATTCCTTACTTCTTTACTGCCTTGAAATACCTTAATCTTCCCCAGCCAACCACACTTTTCGGTGCTTTCCGGAGAACTATCGTAGCTTACATGGTACAAACACTACATCAAAAGATGCCGGGAGTGTTCAGTGACAAAGGAAGGTATGATGCCTTAATTTTTGCACCATGTTGTATTAGCGATTTTAGCGAAAGGGTATATTTTCGCTAAACCAAAATTTCACAAAAATAAATTTTAACCTTACATGACTAAAGGCCATCCACGCGAGGTGGATGGTTGAGATGTACAACGTTCTCACTGGTGAAGAGGGACGTGTGATAATTTTGAACGCCTAGAAGAAAGCGGGTATAACTGGTTCAGAAAATTGACACATTTCCATCGAAAGACCCATTTGCATGAAGATTGTTGTATGGTGGTATGTTGTAGCACGTTTTACTGCAAAATGAAGTGTTATTGTTTTTGTTGAGCTAAATCTGTCCCCTCTAGTTAAGCTGCCATTCCCTAAATTAAACTTACGCAAAATCTGGGCTTATTTCCTGCTAAATTAAACTTACGCAAAATCTGGGCTTATTTCCCGCTAAATTAAACTTACGCAAAATCTGGGTTGATTTCCCGCTAAATTAAACTTACGCAAAATCTGGGCTTATTTCCTGCTAAATTAAACTTACGCAAAATCTGGGTTTATTTCCCGCTAAATTAAACTTACGCAAAATCTGGGCTTATTTCCCGTTAGATTAAACTTACGCAAAATCTGGGCTTATTTCCCGCTAAATTAAACTTACGCAAAATCTGGGCTTATTTCCTGCTAAATTAAACTTACGCAAAATCTGGGCTTATTTCCCGTTAGATTAAACTTACGCAAAATCTGGGTTTATTTCCCGCTAAATTAAACTTGCGCAAAAATTACACGGCCTAAGGTAAAAGAATAATCTTTATCAAAATTTGCATCATTTTTAGACCGACTGAAGTGTGTCGTCAAAGTGCCCAGGTCAAAGATAGCAATTAATTTAAACGATTAAGGACAGGCGTGAAAAAATAAATGTTTTCCTTCCTCATCAATTGGGTATCATTTTCATCTTACTTTTCTCAGCATTTCCAATACATTTAATCGAGCACTTGTCTGAAGATAAACTTTTAATCAGAATAGAAGGATAAACAAAATTATACCGAATGTATGAAAAATGGATAAGCAAAACGATTTACATACACTTGCATATGGAATCAAAGTTCAGTGAGCTCCGCTCCCACACGGTTATAGCCCTGTTTAAGGTTGATTGGTTGATTAATATATTTACCAATCCACTCTCTGCTTACTTTTCAATATGTTTATATTTCATGATTCATACGACGGATTTACAAACGTTTTGTGACTGTTCTCAAACATTATACATGCTGTAGTGAATTAAACCTTATATTCTTAAGAAGCAGAGTCTTTAGGCCATACTTTAGTCAATTAATCCCTCAATCACAATATTGTCAATTGATTTTCTTGTGTCTTTGCACCATTCTTAACCTTTCATCTACAATAGACTCCCGGTTATTCGAACGGGCAGATATTCGAAATTCCAAATTATTCGAAGTAGCTTTTATTTCCCTTGGTTTTTCCTTAAAATGCACATTGAAATGCGCGTTTAAAACGGAAATGGTCAAACGTGAGTTCGGTCATAGTTAACAGGTATTCGAAATTTTTCGTCGATAACTAAGATCACCTTGTTACCTTGATATCAATTTTTGTGAAATCATTAGCAAGATTTTTCTTTGAAAATTGTGGATAAGTGATATTCATCAATCGAGTTTATTGCTGGGATGAATTCTACTGCATTGTGAGTGTTATTGTAGTCTAAGAGATCAAGTTTACTCATCTCTTTTGTTTGCATAGTGGCACTGACTACGCTTCCAAATTAGTCCGATTAAAGGGATGATAATTTTTTGGACGAAACTATGGACGGAATGGTTATCGTTTTAACTGGAATAATAGAATTTTTCAAAGATGATCTCAGTCGAAAGCTCAACGTATTATTAATTTCGAAATATTGAGAATAAAAATTATATATTAATCTTTAAATCTGCCAAATAGCAGCAAAAATTTAACCAGTAATGAAAGAAATTCAACAATAACATCTATACCAAGTTTAAGTGAAAGATTGCTAATAATACATAAAAATTGATGTAAAGTTGATAGAAAGACGTCCTTAGTTACCGACGATAAATATTCGAATTACCTGGTAACTAAGGCCGAACTCACGATATACCATTTACGATTTAAACGCGTATTTTGAATTTAGTTTTACAATAGGGGGTAATCACGTCAAAAGTGAGCATCTGCAAAACCGAAATCCGATTGGCTCTACTTTCCGTCTGTTTTAAAAACAAACGATCTCCTGGAAAGTGGAGGTCGGTCTTTAGATTATTTAATCATGGTCACGTTTGCTTGACCGCTGTGACATCGACTACGTTACAGTTTGTGGGAGTGAAGTTTTTAAGTGTTTTCCATCTTATATTATCGCTATCGTTATCTTAAGCAAGACCGACCTACTTCCACTGTAGTGTCAGTACAGTTAATCATTTCTCTGGTTATTTCTCTTGTATAGTGAGCGTTCAGATGTATTAATCAGTCAAGCAAGGTGTCTGTCTCACCTATCTCATGCATATTGTCTGAAAAAGGATCACAGGCGATCCTTCTTGTCGGCATTACAGCAGTTAAATGTAGTTGAAGAGGCAGAAGAGGACTGGCACGAGGTAGGCAACGTGAAGCAAGACAAAATTACCTATGTAGGGCCGAAATTTTAGTTCTTGAGTCTTTGGTAAATGTCCTGAAAGTATAAGTTTCCTCATGTATGATTAAACAAAATTTTCCATGGGTCGATAGCTAATTGGGATTAGGAGATTCTATAGCACTTTAAGCATGAGCAGTGGCGTAGCCAGTGGTCGTGCTGAGCACGACCAAAATCTTCCGGATCGAAAATAGGATAATTCGATTTTCCATTCAAAGAAACCATTTTCCCTAAACGAAACTAGATGACTATGAAGGTTCCTACGGTGCTTGAGTAGAAAATCTCTTGTGCCCTTGTGTTTGGTTGTGCTCAAATCCTTTAGCACGACCTAGCATAGGATTTCCAAACAAGTAGTAACCTGCAAGCAGTGTCCTTCACAGTTGATAAATCACTGGAACCCCTGTGATTGGTCGTGCTCAAGAAAATGAGCACGACCTTGCCATTGTGCTGCTGATAATATGGACAGTTCTTCAGTAGATTTAATGTGATTTGATTGGCTGATGTGTCTCAAAGGGCCGCTATTTCGGACCTTTGGTCGTGCTCATTGGAAATAGCACAACTCAAAACTGGAATTGGACACGTTTTCATCAAATATTAAAGATTTCTTACATATTTTTGGATTTTGTTGAAATGGATGCATGCTCATTAACTTCTTTGTCTGACCAAGTTCTTTTAAAATAGATTGCAATAGCCCCAAACTCTTTAGTTTGCATTTTTTCAGCTGTTGTTTTTTGCCTTGGTATGGTATTATTTCATTCAACATAACAATTCAAGCATAAAAAAACTTGAGCAAAGAGCAAATTAAGACGGCAACCAGTGTTAAAACAAGGTAATTTTAAAATTCATCCAGTTTTCAGTGATTAAGAATTGTTTTCCTTGTTGTTTGTTTCCTGGCTCTCATACCTTAATTTTGATTAGAACTTTTGTAACTGGGCTGTTAATTGATAACCTTGAAAGTAAGTTAAGAAAATTGTCATGAATTGTAGATTATCCATTTCAGGATTCTTTTTCAAATATCTAAAAGAGTATTGTAGCACTATTACGTTTATAGTAATATTAATTTCCCTTCCTTTAATAAAATGGAACGGTCTTGATAAAGTTTTGTTGTAATTTTTCATTTGCAGCTTATGATTGCTTACACTAATGTTATTGAGTGTTGCCAGGCAACAAGTGACGTAAAATTGGGAAGAATGATCACAAACATGGCAAGCGAAAAGTAAGTTCCTTCACAGTAAACATAGGAGTCGTCACTGTTCTAAGTTTGTGTCTATTTGAAGCATTTACAATGTAATAAATTACCGGACGTCACTTGTCAAATTGCTCATGTAAATTTTCTGTAATATGAGAGATGATATTTATCGTTTGTGTTTATTCAATACAACGGTCACCTTCCTTCTTAATCATCTTTACTCCTTTGCTATTTTCTCCTGTTACTTATTTATGCTGCAATAAGTGTTGTGGTTAAAATCAAAACAGCTCTTGCTATCTTTAAAGAGCTGAGTTTCAAGCCCTTATGTCGATAGAATCATGAAGGCTTAGATCGAAAGCTCATCTTGGCCTACTGCTTATCCGAAAATTGTCACTCATAAACTGTTTACCACACTCTGTATTTTCAAGAAACGTTGACTTTGTTGCAGAGTTATGAAAGCTTCGACGTATCATACGCTTAGAGTGTGAGACGCCAAAAACGTTTCATTATGTTCTGTTATATTTCTCTTTTTCAAAGCCAGTGATAAAATATAACTCTTGTCACAATCTTAAGAATTGCCTTATAAACAGACCAACACAAATAGAAAACCTTTGCTGAAAAGTCAGTTTATGCAAAAATCTGTTATAGCTTTCAGCAAAATAAAAACATAGATTTAAATCCTTTTGTAACATATTCTTGATTTATAGTTAATTAATTAAACAAACAACTTTGCTTTTTAACCGCCAATACGTATCTGTCATTATTAACTTACCTTTGTTCCTTGCACGCATGTGAATCAAGAAAACTTTATTTCACTGCTAATACCTGGCATTAGAACTTCGGTCATGCTGAGACTTTCCATTAAAGGCTCTTGAAATAGTTCTGATCGTATATTTCTGGTCTCATTTTTCTCGCCTTTCTCGACATTTGTGGATTTTTTCCTAGGCTGTAGGAACCTTTACTAAAGAATTGTAGTATTATTTCAGACGTAAACTGTTAGCTTTGCATGCGGTATACACGAAAGACTTCAAAATTACTACATGGCGGTACATAATGCCTCCATGCTTAGCACTCATTACTGTCAGTGGGCCAACCCTCCTGCTGTAGCGCTTGAATGCGCTTAAACAGGTATGTGGCCTAAAAGCTAAGGAAATAGAAAAGAACATCCTCGTAGACAACAAATGGAGTGGGAGGGAAATTTAGCTTTCAGTAAAAAGTCATTTTTTATCTCTTACAGGGCAAAATCAGGAACACAAGAATTGCAGGACATACTTACCACTGGAAACTTTTACTGCATTGCACTAGGATTCTTGCTGTCAACAGGAGATTTATCAGAAGCCATTAAAGCTGGTAAAAGACAGAATAAATACAGCATAAAACTAACCGTGTGCTTGACAATGGTCGTGCTAGTCGTGTGACATCCGTTTGTCATAGTGAGGCTGTTCGTGTCTGTAGTCTCCAAAGCCTAAAATAAACTGGACATTCTAGAATTATTTAGCTTGGGTATTCATCTTTATTTCGTCTTAAGCAATAGTTTCATCTACATAAATTCTTCTGTAACAATGATCACTTAGATTCGACAGAACATAATAATGGACAGCAATGCAACGTTTGAATTATAAAGTAGGATAGAAAGTTGGTCAATAGGTAAAAAGGAACCAAGTATTGGCCATACGAAAACAAACAAAAAAGTTCATATGACTGAAAATTTCGGGAAAGTAGAATTAGAAGGATAGGCAGTGGACGGACTATGCAGATATATCATTCGATTGATTGATATCCGACGGAAAGCTTTCTAAATGAGTCAGTCGTGATGCAGTAATCAGTCTATCACGTACACAAGTTATACTTGTTTTTCCACTCAAAAATTATTTACATTGTCCATATGATAATTTCTCCGTTCGGAAGTAAAGCACACGGTCTCACAAAGAAAGTAGGATGGATGTTTGCTTTGAAATTCTTAGAGGCAACTGAAAGTGGAATGTTCCATATAATTGTAAGTATGCAGTACTCACTGTACGTCTTTTAACTTCCATTTTAGGATCTAGCGCATTTGAAATTTCGCGTAAACTCAACAGCTTCAATATGAAAGTAATTGTAGCACCAATGTTTGCTCAAGCGCTGATCTTGACATCAAGGTAAGGTCTATTTCTGTCCTTAATTATTTTGCTACAAACATAACTTACACCACTATTTTGGCTCATCGATTGCAGACATCGACACCAGGGTAGATTCCATGCAGCCTACGACAGAGATAAATAGCGTTAACTGCTTCCTTTTGCAACAAGTACATTGGTATGGTGGCTAATCAATAGCTACACAAAAGTGTACAAAATAGAATTCAGGTTAAAGTTTTACTTCTGAGCCTCGTTAATAGGTAGAGAAACGGACTTCCAATATTTACCTTTAGAAATAATACGAATATAGTACGATCTAAGTAAGTTACTGCGATTAGAGCCGCAGCTGATCATGGTACGTCGAAGGGTTTGAGATATAGAGCCCTTTGAGTGGACATCTGGAATCCCCCTTGACTTGGATGATGCATCGGACATAATTTGATGTTTGTTAGTAATCATGTATTTATTGTAAGACTAGCACTGCTGAACTGCTGAGCTGACTTGATTAGAAGGATATCATTGTTTGCGACAGGCAATTGAAAGTGTTTGCTTGGAGGCAATATTCCTCACAGAAATGAAGTATCTTCGGGTAACAGCATTTTCGTCGGGAAAAGGATCCAACGATTGCACTATTGTATCTTAATAAGCATATGAGTCAAACTAACAATCTTCATGAATATTTAAGTTTCAGAATAGCTTTTGCTACATATCTTTCCTCTCTCGTCTTCAATATCGTTTGCGTATCAGACGTAAGCTACGCAATAACTTCAGCAAAGTAATAAAAAGTTAGGAAGTGGGCGTAGAAATGAAGGGATTTTGTAGTGGTTTTTCCACAATTTTGCAATTGATTGCCGTACGGAAATATATTGTAGTGCTGTGAAAAACAACACATATGCATAAATTTTGACTATGTTAAATGTAAAATTCAAATACGAGGACTTTTGTGAAATATGACTGCCCTCTCATTAAACTTTCTAATATCACACTTTTGCGAAACAACTTACAAGAATACACGGTGCTCGCTTTCTCTTAAGCTAAGTAATCAGCTTCTCTTTAATTATCATTGGCATTTATATTGCAGAATTCACTCGTGTCACGAGGTCTTACGGGATTTTCAACAAGCTATCTTTCACTTGGACAATCCGAATGCTCAAGCAATGTATTGGGCTTGCTGTCTCGATCTCCTTCTCGAATCAGGTTTGATTTGCAATCACTATATTCTTTGCATTATTTTTAACTATTTCCACCTCATCGGTTTTCACATGAAGATTGTTTACTCTTGAACAGATGGTATTACTTTGTATGTTTACATCATAGCTTGAGAACAAAGTATCTTGGCCTTTACTGCAGATGATGTAAGAGTCATGAGTTCGAACCACTTATAAGATTAACTGGTGAATATATTTCTCCAACAATTTAGTCTACAAAATCTTTGACAAATGTTATTTTTTATTCAGCTTAAATATCGCTATGAATGTATCTCCCCTACAATTTTGTCTTACGTTTTTCCTTATGCACTCACTTTTACTTGGTACGTATTTTCACTTGACAACCACTGTCTTAAATAGCAAATCACCTTACAAATACAATACGTCAGAGATTTCTTGGCAGCAGGAGTTAATTAAAACAGCTTATGGCTTGTTGACATTTGATACATTTCAACTCAGAATAACACAAACCTGACTTCCTAAAGTTTAAATTACATATTTTTGCTTATTTAGTAATGGAGATAGCAAATTCTAGACTAATTTTTTGTACACTCTTTCAAATTTAGCGCAGCCATTTGAGAACAAGAAAACGTGTCTTGCAAGTGCATTAAAGTTTTGGGATGAATCTATCTCACTTTGCGACCCAACAAGTATATTTTATCTCAGCTGCGCCCTGGCAGTAGTGTAAGTAAAAAAGTTTGTTGTCACATTTTCTATTCCCAATATTCATTTGTCCTCTCATTCGGGTACCCCAATTTTCCATAACAGATTTTAACCCATCCATGTGATGCGCAACGTCTTGAGTAAATTTGTACGTGACGTACACATTTTTGTTAGTAAATCCAAAACAATACTTAATTCTGACATTTGTGTGGACGTCTTTTTCTGCCCACGTAATGCTACTGCACTTAGATATGTCAACTTAGGATGGCTAGCATGGTGTCATCATTGATTCTCCGTCACGCCACCAATCGTGATCCGTAGCTGCACTCTAAATCTGAATAGGTCAGATACTGAAGCACTTTTCTTGGGGTTCACCGTCGTCGAGTTCTTAAAATGACTTTTTCCAAAGCATTACTCTCATTATCACGCCATGTATTGCAATTGATAAAATATTTCTTTAAAATGAAACTCGAAGGGTACCTTACTTGAGAAAGATTACGTTTGGAGATGCTCGTTTAGATAAAGGCATTAATAATGGAACAAAGGCGACCGATATCATGAAAGTGGTAGATGTTAGACAGTTCAACTCAGAAGACTGAACGACCTCAAGAGATTGTAAACGGTATTTAACATGGAACAGTTCTTAAGTCTTGCCAGCTACAAACGTTCCTTAGATCAACTTAGGGAGTTTGATCAATGACATTTTTGCGATATTAGGCTGCAATTGATGAGCAATTGATTATAAATTGATGAGGATATATATATTTCATGGTGATATAGGTGTGAAAGCTGTCAGATAGTTAATTTTGTTGAACACGATAGAATACTTTACTGGAATGCAATCATAAAGAGTAGGCACTTATTTCGTCATAAGCAAATGAACAGTCGCAGCCCTTAGTCAAAAAATTCTTCCATAATTGATAACAGAGTATCCATGAGGAGCAACCTGCAAACTTTTCAAATTTTCATTATTTTACACAGCATGGCTCGCGGAAATATTTGGTCAAAAGCACAAACGTTTTTGCAAAGAGCATCAGGTAAATCAGCATTGTTGTAATCTAATATTAACGTTTTTTTATTAAACTTTTTTTCGCCTGGCTTGTAACTTATTGTCTTTTTGGCACGAAACAACTTACTAGGAACTATCCTTGGTACAGTGAATGAAAGAAAGTAATTTAGGTGTTTTGATAAGAGCATATAATGTAAAAGTACTATTGTTAGAAAGGATAACTCAAAATAGCAAGGATATAGCAGTCATGATTAGCTAGCTGTGTATACATTATTTACATAACATTGCATTTTCGTTTTTGTATTAACACTTTTTGTTTTTCAGAACATTTTAAACGAATTTCCATGTATATTTTAATGGCTAGTATTTTCAGTATTCCCTATAAGGCACTCTGACCTTCATTCTGTCATCAGTTTAAGAACCCAGTACGATCGTAATAAAGAATGGGCTTCTTAGTTACTGATTTGGATACATTTGGTCACTTTGTGCTTTTGAACGATATTTACTATGACATTTCTCGATATCAATTCACCTAAACAATAAAGCAATACTTGGTATTAAGCATAACACACATGCTGTTACTAAAATACTCTTCGTACGTCCAACTTTGTTTATTTGAACACAAAACGTTTTCCACTGATTTTTGCTCTTAGCTAGTCTCTTAGTTAACACAATATTTTAATTTGTTATACTTGTACAGATTTCAAAGACAAAATAACAGATTTGTTTTTGAATTGCCGTGGTTATGCCAAGCTGGTGGAATACAATCTCCTCCTGTTTCGGACAAATGTCAACGACTTTGAACAAAGAAAGACGTGTAAGGAGGTAAGGAATTTAGACAATACGCAACCTTCGCTATCTTCATCGTCATAGTCTACCTGTGAAGCTCCACTAGTCTGACATCATGTAAAAAATACCAAAGATAAAAGTTTTGGTTGTCCTTTATAATCAATGGTACATGATTGACTAGTCAACCTTTTTTTTGAGCTGTTAAGTTATTAAATGAGCAAATCAAATGATGGTTAGTGTCTATGCTTGAAGTAAACATGCGCGTGAATGAAATCATTCGACTTTCCAACATGTTTCATATAGCTAGTAACTCTAGTCCTCCGTTAACTTAAAAGCTCACTAGTGGACCAATTTAACTCAAGAGTTTCCTGTGTATATTTGTCCGTTAGTTGTTTAGCTTGATTTGCAATGACTAGACCTTACTTTAGACCGTAATTGCCATAATTCATGACCATAATTTCCTTGCCGTGACCAAACATTACATCTCTCTCGCCATTTCGTATAAATATGCTCACCGTATCGTTTAGGTCTTACTTTTCTTCACGACTTTCGTATTCCTTGGTCACTTTTGTGTAGTGACATGTGCAGTCTGTAGACAGTTTTAGTAAACCAATCGATAAGCCTTGTCATACGTGTTATATTTGGGTACTTGGAGGGTTTCAAGATCAACGAACATGCTTTCATGATTTTTATTGCTGATTGCTCTCCTGTATTAAAATCAAATTAATTCAACCAGTACAGCACATGTCTTACCTCCCTCCCTGCTTTTGGCCTTTTCTAGGTTCTCCGCAGTTTCGAGAAACTTTGCAAGGAATGCAGAATCTTCCGTCCACGCCAGTTTCATTTACAAGCTTACTTCGCTTATTTACGTCACAAGATTTCTAGAGCTATGCTCTTGTTAGAAGATTGTGGCGTGGAGAGTAAGGTATTCGGGACTCACTTTGAGATGGAATGGATGCAGCTGAGCAGAAGACGATGGTTCCTGAGCGACTCAACAGTTGCCGCTGGGTCTGAATCTAACTCAACTACCGATGACTCTCTGTACGCCCTACCAAAACATTTATCCTGATGCAACAACAACCTTTCGCTATTGCTTGGCTTATTACGTATGGTACTCCTAACTTGTAAAATATTAGACATGTATAAAGTTATTAAATGTTTTCGGGAGTATAAGTAAGCAGTATAACAAATGTCTCTAGTTTGCAAACTGGTGCTTTTCTGCTCTTCTTGTAATCATTTCGTATTTTATTATCATAAGCTCTTGAAGAGTGACAAATCCCCTTCATGTGACTTTATTATGGGGCTAGTAGACTCGCATCTGAGTCACAGAGTTATGGCCATTACGAGTCTTACCATTCTCCTGATACTACAAATGCTGTTCCTTACTCTCAAATTGTATACGTGTCGCGATCGCTGTCACGAGTTCGACTTTGCTTGCAGGGTAAATGACATTTGTCATTTTTCCAGCACAGCAGCTTAAACTCAACACGTATTTACCAAAGTCAAATCCAGAACTCTCACCCTCATGCAAAGAAAAATACCTCGAAATTTCTTGAAATATACTAAAAAATTCTGGCGGTAAATCCGATGCCTGTGTACACAAAAAAACTTGACAGAGTTTAATCTTTGATGTAAAGTTACTAGCATGCTGCCCTGGGCACCTGATCTTGGCCATAAGGTACCCTTTTTCTTGTCTCAAGAAGTCAATCTTCAGATTCAGTGGTACTGTAGTCTACAGCAGTGAGAATCGTCCTTGCCATAAGCGTCATACGTGTAAATGGCTGCTTGTAAGCACAGCCATCATATTTTCTTCTATCGATTTGTTTCACGGAGTAATTTTTTCGGTCATCTATCGTCTTGAGGTACTCTTGCAGTTATCAGTGGCCTTGTCTGTAGTTTTTTTCTGACCCTGTATCCAAAACCATACGAGATATCGAAGGCAAAGTGGACTTTATACATAAGCTTAAAACCTTCTCCATCAGTCCATGATTGCTGCCTCGGTCGGCAAGAAAGCTTTTGACATTTTCAAAGCAGAATAACATAAAAACTAACTAGAAACTAACCTTCCCTCGCACCACAACTAAAGGTTTTAATGCCACGATTGGCTTTGTTTGCCCGAGAGGAATCGAAAAGGTCTATACAATCAGTTACAGTGGATGCACAAATACAGTATCTTAGTCAAGCACTAGCATCATCACTACAAAGCATGCCGGGAGAATGATGGCAGCTTCAAAATTACAACAATGTGGATTACCTTTTACCTTGAACGTTCGATCTAACACATATGAAGAAAACAAGTAAACCCAATAACCAAGCAAACGATACCTGTGACATCGGTCACGCATGTATGGCAGAGATAGAAGGAATGCCGGCCTTCCGTAAAATAATACCTGAAGAACTATAACAACAGGCTTTAAGAAGATCATACAGCATAAAATTAAGAATGCTTTGCAAAATTAATATATATCAGTGAGATTTACATCAGAACTGACCTCTAAAATCAATCCCTTTACTCTGTCTCGCTTCTAACTTACTTCATGGTTCATTTAAGCAAGCCATTATTTTTTGTAAAAGGGTGATCTTTTTACGAAATGCCAAATAAAACCATTAACTACAATTGCCGTACAAAAAGTGGGAATTTACAGTGGAATCTCTACGAAGCGGACGCCATTCTCGCGACGTTTAGATGTCCAGTTTAATAGAAAGCTGCACAAAAATTAAAAGAAAATCGAAGTTGATTATACATTTTTCTTCGACCTATCTCAAAATGAAAAAAACAAGGACAAAAGTCTCAATCATTGTAAAATTTATTTACATTAGTGCATCGCCACTTACTTTGGGGCACGCCAATAGACTATAAAAAGAGTATCTAAGTATACTCAACGATTTTCAGCTTTAAAAAACAATTTCTGTATCTTTAAATTTTGCGCATTTCCATGTCCTCTTTTGGAGTCATATCAGGAGCAATATCATTTGGTTTACGAGAGTTTTATGAGGCAACTGTTTAATGATGTTTTCTTTATAGCGACTGCATCATAGGAGTTTATAATTAAAATCATTCTGGGCATGAAGTTGTTAATTGTCTTATTGAGATGTTTTCCCTGTGGCATGTCCGATTTATAGAGTTTCCACGTTATAAGTTTAATTCAAAACATTGGTTTTTCCACTCTTATGCCCTACTTGACAACCAAAACAACCAAAGTATTCCACGTCAACAATACATACATTAACCAGTGTAAAGCGAGCTGTCTACGACAGAAAAAATCGATGAAGTAAGACATACATTCAATATGACTCCATCTGAATGTAGAGATATGTTCTAAGCAAAACTAGATAAAGGAAAGCAAAAATTTGGTATTTGACGATCACATCAACAGATGTCTTCCCTAAACCAACATCGGATTACTGAAACATGAAGATTAAAACACTTATTATTACAAGCGAAGCAAGGAAAGCCATGCAGTTACAAAGACTATCGGCAGGCAATATGTGCCTGGAGATATCAAACAACACTTAGAGTGTCCGCAAATGTCTTCTTCTTTTAAAGTTAACAAGATAATAATAAGTTACACTGTGCATGGCAATTGAAAATAATCGAGCGTTTCTCATTAAAAAGTACACATTTGCTTCATACTTTATCCTTTTCATAAAGAAAACCTTAGTAAATCGTATGGAGGGCGCTTACTGGAGGTAATGCAGGACCCACAATGTCATTGATGAATCACAGTGGATTAAATTCAAAACATTTCCAACCATATCACTTGGTTAACCTGACATGATCACCTACTCTGTATCGTTGTTTTCATCCAATTCCATTTTAAGTACCTCGTCATCCTGCGAATCTTGCTTCGCGTTTGTTCCTCCACCGGCCAAACCACCCTTCTTGCCATCATGAAGATTTTTGACGTGCCGTCGTAGATGGCTTGGATTGTTAAATGCCTTGGGGCATTTTGTGCAACGATAAGGACGTTCTCCGGTATGAATGAAAAGATGCCGCTGTAAATTACCAGAAATGGAAAAGGCCTTGGGACACTGTGGGCATTTGTATGGTTGCTCCCCAGTATGCACTCGGATGTGTTTTCGTAATGAACTATACTCCGCAAAAGCTCTTTCACAGTGTGGACAATGGAATGGTCTTTCACCCGTATGGATACGCTCATGTTTCTGCAAGGATCCAGGATCACGAAAACTTTTTAAGCAATGACTGCATTTGTAGGGTCTCTTTTGAGTGTGCTCAGCCAAGTGCTTCTGAAGGTCTCCTCGACTTGTAAACAAGCGATTACAATATTGGCAATGGTGCACATTCTCTTCGCCACGATGCAATGAGATATGATTCTGGAAATCATTAGGGGTGTTGAACACTTGATAGCAATAATTGCACTGCATTTGAGACCCAAGATGTGTCTGTTCATGAGCCTGTAATGTTGACAAAACACTAAACGTTACATTACAGGTGTTGCATTTGAATAATTTCTTCGCATTACCTTTCTCCTTCTCACTCACTTTTGGTTGTCCTATATTTTGGACTTTACTTCCACCCTCTTCTCCATCATCTTTTGTTTGTGCCATTGAAATTCCTTTACCTAGACTGGCTTGCCTCTCAATTCCCTTTGATCCTGAGCTAGATGCTTGCGGTGTTAGCCTTGCTGCATTGATTAGTCCCTGAATCTTGTCCATAGGGTTAGCACCTTGTAACAGGCCCTCGGTAATGAGATCCCCATCACCTAGTTTTAAAATGGACATCGTAGGATTTTTCGTTAAAGATACTAAACTTTCGGATGCTTTATCCAGCTTCTTTGCATTAACTGGATGACCCAACGCATCTCCTGTGTTCGAAATGACCGAACCGAGATTAAAAATCTGAGGAGTGTCGTTGGTGCTAACGCGCGAAGATGTACTCCTAAATAGATGCTCGGCGAGAGAAGGAAGCATGTGGGAAGTCTCTTTGACAGACGGTGTTCTTGGGCTGATGACGCTTTCCACACGAATCGGATTTGATGACACTGACGATGCCACTCTTGTTCCAGATGCTAATGATGACACTGTTGGCAGCGTAGATGATGTGCTTATCTGTATAGCGTTCTCATTAGAAATACTAGTAAGAATAGAAGGAAGCTGTATTGATGACAACGACGAAAGTGGTACTGATGTCGATGAAACAGATCCTGGAAACGACATGGAAAGAATTCCGGGCGAAGTAACAGATGGCTGCTGAGTTGAAACAGACGGGAGCAATGATATAGAAGGCAAAAAGGTGCCACCAGGGATGGGATAGATAGCAGGCAACGACGAAATAATCCCACTGCCTCCTGCTGCTTGTGCAAACAATGGATTAGTGAGAGGAGTTTCAACAAGTTCGGGTTTGGACTGAACAGGATCAGTTAGTGGTTTATCAACCTTACCCCTACCAATTAACGACAACAAATGAGTCAGTTGATTCTGTGCAGCAACTATCTGAGCAATATTTTCCAGCCCTTGACTAAAAGGGTCCTTTTGAGTAGTTGATGGGCCCAGTGAAACTGTGGAAAGATCAATTTTACCATCAGAATGAGAAGAGTCGTCACTTTCTTTGAAATTCCTCGCCTGAGTGGCCTGAAGAAAACTTTGCTGCAATGATAGTTGTTTAATATACAAGTTTTGTAAATTTAGCAGAGACGTCTCTGTATCCGCCCTACTAATACTTGGTATTGGCATTTTGTTTACCAAGATATCTGCAACATCTAAATCTGATTTTTCACTTGGAGCTGAGTCAGACCGTGCAACGTTCAAAGGATTAACACCAATCAAATCAGGATTTAAACCACCTTGGTTACCCAGCAAGAGAGGGAAACTGGAGGCAATATTTTTGGCCATTTGGATGCTTGATGTCTTTTGAGCTTCTGCAGTCAGTCCACTTTGGCTTCCATTGGAAGAATCTGATGACAACAAAGCGTTTTGTCCAAAAGACTTTAATAGTTTAAGTATGGAATCACGACAGTCTATGTAGCCTTGCCCTGATGATGCCAACAAGTCTGATGGATTGGATACATTGCTAGAGGTTTCTCTTTCTTGCTGCTGTACCTGAGTGCCCTGAGTATTAGACTGCAACTGCTGTTGTTGAAGCGATGCAATTTGTGGTAACTGATTCACTGTGGGATGCCCACTGTCCAACCACCTTTTTAAAGTACTGAGCTCTGGTCCTTGGGGTGCAGTGTGCATATGAGCTGACTGTTGCGATGGTTCTCCAACACTAACAATTGTCGGAACACTCAGACTTGTAACACCAGATGCACTTGCAGGGAGTCGTAGTGAAGACAGTGGAATACCAGAGTTTAAGTTTGTATTAAGACTGTTGATGCTTTCACATGATGGAGTAGGAAGTACTGATGATTTCAGTGATGGCATGGACACTGCAAGGGGTATTTCAGGCAGTTTGCTTGATGTTGTGAGTAAAGCAAGAATGTTTAACAGGATATTGTTCAAAATTCCAGAGTCTCTACCATCTTTATCTGCAAGATGATGCTCCAGGATATGGTTGTGCAACAAAGAATATATTTCCTGGCATTTTGTACATGACTTACCACTCAGAAGGGCTGGTGTAGGACTACTGCTGCCGACATCCACTGGTGCAGGGGCATTGGGCTGCAAAGCAGTCATTGCTGGAACCAATCTTATTTTGAGAAAAAAACAAAATTAAAGAGACATTTTGATAAAGGAAACACTTTCAAACCATCTCAAACCAATTATCTATTGCTAGCTAGCTACTTACTTATCTATCTGTCTATAATAACAGGAGATACAAGTATCTAAGTCAGCCAAAAGCCACAAATTCAGATTATTTTTCTGATACCAAAATGTGAAGGAGGTGCCCTCTTTTGTTTAAGGAATTTGGAATTAGAAACAGAGTATATGTCATTGCATTCATCTTCCATAGCATTTGCTTATTTAATTCATCTTTCAGAGAATGGATGAAGAAGAGGTACAATTCAGACAAGACATGTATGTATGTATGTATGTATGTATTTATGTATGTATGTATGTATGTATGTATGTATGTATGTGTGTATGTATGTATGTATATATGTATGTATGTACATATATATAGGCCTCTGTATGTACGTATGTATGTATGTATGTATGTATGTATGTATGTATGAATGTATGTATATATGCATGTACGTTTGTCTGTATCTCTCTCACACACTCTGTCTGTCTATCTAGGCCGAAACCACAAAAATAATTTTATGAAAATTTTTTGGAAAATTTGGTTTTTTCTGTGTTCAGGTTTAAGACATCTGATTATATAGGATGTATAATCTCTAATTTTCTACCTTGTGATTTTGTTGCTAAAATTACTTTACGAAAACAATTGTTAATAATGTATGGAATGTGAGAACTTTGAAGGGAACAGAAAGGCTTGACATACTAACAATAGAAATGGATAGATTGAAATGGAATGTGTTGGGGATATCAGAACTTATATAAGGTGTTGGAGAGATTAGATCAGAAGAAGGGCACACAATCTGGTATGCCGGAGATAGAAACAAGCATGAACTAGGT
>JANTCA010021102.1:0-46043 GCA_024741275.1 Chironex yamaguchii
ATGATCTTATGTTATTTTTAGATTTTTAGAAGTCCTTTGCCAGAGCTTTGTGTCATGATTGTACATTTGTTGGAGTGTTTGCTTTTATGTCTGATTGTTGTGAGTGTGATCGTTGTGAGCTGTCCAGTGCTGCTACGGAAAGAATGCTCTGGTCATAGGCAGCATATCCAATCCAATAGTAGAACTAAAATTTAAATGCAGCTATGACTATTTAGCTATATTCCACCAAAATGTTGACCAGGATGGAATCAGTCTTCCTTGAAATGATCTTAATGATCTTTTTTGTGAGAAACCATTTAGTCCATGTTACCTTACTTGGCAGTGTTTCTAATGTTGCTATCTGAATTACATGTTGAAATATGGCAACTATTAGGCTGATCGCCTTAAGGATTACACATTAGGTTGTCCAGATTACAAAGATATGTACTGGCAATTTGATGCATTTAATATTATGGTTCACAGAATTGTGTACACACATGGTGAAGCAATGCTTTTCTATAATAGCAAGGGAAGCCTTGTTTACAGACAATATCAATGATATGTTTTTAGCAAAATGTTTTCTGTCTTTTAACTCAGATGTGGTTTCTTTGGTAATCCAGCATGGGAAGGATATTGTTCAAAGTGTTACAAAGAGTATATCCAGAAGCAAAAACACCGAGGTTCATCCTTGAGTTCTGATGAGTTTCTTTCTGAACCATTACCTACACCAAGTAAGGAATTGATTAAGAACTTTTTTCAGCTACCAGTTTGTGTATCCATCCCTGTACTTTTGTGACAGATTTCTTCACACAAACATACTTTGCATTATTTGTGTGTTTTTTATCAGACTAGCTATTCATCCACAAATCGATTGGCTTATCATTTTATCCATTACTTAATTAATTTGTCTGCCTTTATGCCCACTCATTTTTTTATCATCTCATCCATCAGTCCATCCATCCATCCATCTGTCCATCTGTCCATCCATTCATCCATCTATCTTTCCATCCATTTATCCATCCACTTCTCCATCCATCAATCCACGTATCCATGCATCCATGCATCCATTGGTTTATCCATCCATCTATCCATCCATCTATGCCCCCATCCATCTATCCATCCATCTATCCATCCATCCATCTATCCATGCATCCATCTATCCATCCATCCGTCTGTCCATCGAGCCATCTATCTATCCATCCATCTATCCATTCATCTATCCACATTGGCAAGGATCATTTTTTTCACATTCTAGCTTGATCTAGCAATTATCTATACTATGAAGGTACAGTGCCTTAAGTCCTTGAATTCCCACTCGAAAAACCTCCACTGCTAGCATGTTGATTTTTATCATCTGAGGTTCCCACTGATATTTTATCGAGTTGCCACAATTCATGCATTTGACAATGATAGGTTAAGTGCTCTTAAAGGAATTAAACACTAAAATGTACGAGGTGTTTTAACAATACCTTCACTATATACAGCAAGTTTGAGAAGCTTTTGTTTTCTAGCAGTTTTGTCACCAATATCTGGGCTTGCTTCTGTTTCTTTGTGTATGCAATATACAATATAACAACTAAAGCAATTTCTAATTTTCTTTTTCCAGTAATGACAGCAACCATGCTGTTTTTATTTGCATGTATTCAAGAGGAAAGTTTTTCAGTTGGGAAATTCCAACTCGGATATAAACTATTAATCGCATGCTGACTGATAATTTGATAAGCACCCCTCAAATAAGCCCCCATCAAAAATTGTCAAAAATAAACAAACCGCCAGGGGGCAAATTTGAGAATATTCTATAGTTGTAGTCACTCTTTAATGTCACACTACAGGTTGCACATGAGGTTTTTGCAGAAAAAGTATACAATCCCATGTGCAGGATCTCACACATGCCTGCTGCCTCCCTGGTGTCCTAAATATTGCATACCTCGATTTATTTACAATTTTGTGACCAAACCAGACCAGACAACAACATTGTGCAAGGAATTGGCTATAAACCACCATTTACCAGTACATGCCACCACATACCTGGATGGCTTGAGGTTCTCTGTAGTTAGCACTCCTAACTTATTCTTCCCTGAAAAGGCTGTCTGCACTTGACATTTTGACCTAAGCTGATAAAACGTTTAAAATGATGGCCATTTCAATGTGATAAATTGATGCCTTGCTTACATTTAGAAAAAATTTTTATGCAAGCTATCCATTTAAAATCAAATTGATGCCTGCAACACATGCCAGTGTTGCAGAAAATGGCCAAATTATGTTTTATCCAAATGAACCATTAAGGACAACTATTTCAGTCACCAAAGTATTATAGGCATGCAGATAAGAAAGAGCAATTATGACATTTGCAAGACTGAGAGCAATTCTTTTATGTTTAAAGAACATTGCAGATTCCAACTTGCATATATCAGTATAAGTTATATACTTATAAGTTATATACTATTTTCACGGCACTGTATTATTGTGAATAATTACAGTAGTTGACACCCTGATTTAAGATTTACATGAGCAAAGCAATTTCTTGATTCTTTTGTAGAGGAATATGCTGGAGTTGAGGTTGGCCAATTAAAGTTTTCGAAGTTTGAAGAAAAGAAAAGGCAGAAAGATCAGTCAAAGAAGTGAGTAATTATCTCCACTGTATAGTTTTGATTTGTTAGACAGGTGGTGCAATTTTCGCTCAGTTTGATTTTAATGACAGCATATGTGTTCAAAAAATGTGGGGACCTTCTTTCAAAACTATTGTCACAATGATTGCATCATTTTGTAATTTTGTAATGAGCTTTTTAATCCAAAGGTAATGTCTAATTATCCATACCTAACTTCCATTGATCTGTTCTTCTGGTTGCCAAGTGTTTTTCTACTTCTTTCAGACAAAGTGTTAAAAAATTCTTTAAAAAAGGAAGTGCAAAGCAGGAATACACACAGTTGTCACATGGCTCAAAGGAATCCGCCACCGAACAGAGTAAGTTTGACAGAAGTAATTCATAGAAACAAGCACATTATGTTAGCTATGCACTATGGGCGGCAATTATAACACTCAATAAGAGTAGGTTTTTATATTGCCAACCTTTGTGTTATTATGAACGCATCGTTGTCTATCATGCAAAACTAAGGTAAATGAGTAAGCCTAATATCGATGGATTGTTGTGATATGTATTTCCATAACGAGCGATCTTTAAAGTTGTATAATCGATTTTGATCTCATTCTTCTGGAAAACGTGACAACCGTTGACCATGTTATTTTTTGTACACTTTGAAGTTAATTAGCGGTAATTTGGTAATCTAGTCTTATCATGTCTTAGCTTGCATTATTTTGCAGTACCAAATTTCGACAGTTAAATTATGAACAAAAATTAAGCTGCTTAAATGTTCCTGTCATGAAGCTAACTTCCCATGCCTAGCCTTGCATCAAATAGTTTTGAAATGCCGTCATTAATGAGAGAATAGTCGTCGCCAAAAGCGGCATTTTGGTCACAAGAAAAACCCCAAAAGAAGCACTCGGAGAGCACGAAGCCAAACATTTACTTCCCTCTACTCTCCCCATCCACCTATGATTTACGCTCGTTATTGTGTATATTCAATACCTATTTATGATGTTTGTGAACGGGGAATACATATCTGATTCCTCCGTGTCCTTTCTTGATGGTTGGCGTTTGTTGTGCATCGATACCTTGATTTGTTTCCTTGCAGATATTTATGTTCAAAAAGACACCCTGTTTTTTATGCTCTGGATGGTAGTAACGGGAGTATTTTTAGGTGCCAAATCGGTCTTCAAATATTGTGGAAAATTATTAGGGTCCTATTAATGTTTTAGACCCATTTTCGACATCAACTGAAAGATTTTGGAAAATCCTTCCATCAAACATTTAGTTTGGTTAGGACAAGATCCTTGGCGCAGGTAATACCTGCGTGTACTGTTTCGAGGTTATCTTACCAATACAATGAGATAAAGTGGTTAGATTCTATAAATTGGTGGAGTATGTACCAAACTATGAAGTGATGGTAGTGATGTCGTTCGTTTACAACTTCGTTTGAAATCAAGGGAAAGCAGGATGGCTAGTCGAAGTTAAAGAATTTTAAGGAGAGACCTGGATATTAATTCACGATTACTTTTTCGAACGTTCAAGATGAAAAAGTCGGCAGGACTAGCGTAGTAAATTAGTAACAATGTATACACAATACAGGATGAAAGTGTCCATCGACTCCTCATATAATGTTTGATTCAAGTCGTCGTTATACGGCAATACTAAACGGTTTAATTTGCAAGAGTTCTTTTGCTTACGTATGGACATATTTGTTAGGGCAAGAAACAGGCAAGAAGTCAGTGTTCTTTAAATTGACAAGATTTTTGTTTAATCCTTAAACACTAAAGGAAGAGTTGGATTTCGGAACTTGCTGAAACGGTCTCTCTACAGCTTGTACAGTTTCAATACCGGAAAAAGGCTTTTTTATCTATGTTGTGATCTATGCTTTCTGTTCTTCCTATTAACATATGATTTCAACTGACATTTTTGTCGTCCTTTGTACCAAACATAAATTGGCTATTTTATTCACTGAAGGCTCAAGAAAGTATGAAAGTGCAAAAGCATCACGTGACTTTGTTGAATTCTTAAAAACGCTAAAAAATCCTGCTGCTCAAGGGATAGCAGACAAATGTAAGAGGTAAGAGTTAAACGAAGAAACCACATTCTTTCAACTGCATTGACACTTACTAGAAGTGAAACTTATAAGTTTTGTCTCTTATAGTAGACCTATCAATCCTTTATTCCTTTAAGTTAAGCAATGGACATAATTGTTCGAGTAAAAGGCACTCTTTTCCAATTGTGTTTGTACTCTGTTTACTTTATCAGGTCAAGTGTGGGTGAGATAGATTTACTAGTTTGTACTCGAGAGAAATAAAATGATTTCAAATGAAGGTATATTTGGACATTTCCTTCATTAGATACAATACATCCGCTTGTATTAGTCGAATGCAGACAGATGTTGTTCTTACGGTGTGAAAGGTAGAGAGCAGCAAAACCACTTAGCACAATGCACAACGACAGCGCAATTTGAACCCACCCAGTGTAGGTGCTCACTTTCCCGTTTGCCTCAGTTTGTTTGAAGCCTTATCTTGTGTCACTTGTAAGAAAAGGCACAATTTGATCACGTACTTTGAGACGGCCAGTGCTTTACACTATTCTTTTAAAAGAGTTATTGAAATTTAAGGAAAGATCTTTACATTGGTAAATCGATTTGACATCCACAATTGTAGTTCCGAGATGCTGGCTTAATGTGTGCTTTGAACAATGCTTGACTGTTACGATGCTTAGCATCATATTGGATGGCTCAAAGGGGAAGCAGGAAAAGAAGTTGAATAACTGTCAAGATTTTGATGCTATATTACACTCCTCTTGTCTTCTCGGAGGTCCGACATTTGATCACGACAGTTGATATTGATGACATCGTGCCGTAAATCATATCGTCCAGTGGTAACAACCCACCACTGAAACTTCATAAATTAAAACCTAGCCTACATCTATATCTTAAGACGTTTCAAGCTCACGCTACGATACGCACAAGTAATGGTACTTCTCAAAACATTGCTCAGATAGATCTTACGGCTTATGATGTGATAAACTTCTTTATCTGTGGATACAGCTTAACAACCAAATGTCTTATTTAAAACTGAATCACTTTGAAGTATAATTTTTGTTACTCCACTTGATATACCAAATTCACAGTGGCCTTCTCTAATAGGCACCCAAAAATTGAACTTGACAGTGCATTTGTAGATCACATCCTTGAATCAGATTTTCTCTTCGCATTTTGTATATTATTTAGCTTTCTTTTACGCATTTCTTTGCATTGACCAACATGTTCTTTATACTGTTTTACAGGACGTCTACTGTTATTCTGTTGTTGTAGGTTCGTAATGAAAATTATTAATAGTCCTACGTTATCTGTGGAACAGCAAAGTGAACTTGTTCAAGACTTCTATGTGGTATGTTTGCAGTTGTTGCTTAGTGCGAGTTGAAATTTGTGTATAGCTGTCATGGTTCGAGTTGACCCCCTCTATAGTGTAGTGTAGTGAAGTGTTATGTAATGTAGTGTGGTTTAGTTTAGTTTAATGCTGTATAGTACTGGTATGAAGTAAGGAATCACAGGTTTGGTTCTATAAAGAAAGACCTTAAATGTAGCCATATGAATGTTAAAATATATTCATTTCATACTATTAAGGCAATACAACCAACATACTAGTGCATTTGCATCTGTTTATTGATGCACAGTCCATACTGACTTATTTACACGTCTGTGTATGCCGCTTCTTACCAAAGGTAGTTGATTAATGTGTTAGGGTCATGGAAAATATTATGAAGTTCTTGTAAGAACTTGCACCGCCTTTCTTTGTTGAAGTTATTTAGTTGTAATGATTTGAATTTGAAGTTGTTAAGCTCTGTAGACAAAGTTGGTCGCTGAATCCATTGCATCATCGCAGGTAACCTATTCATGAACAATCACACAAATATATGAATATACAGATACACACATGTTGCCTCTCATAGGACTTGACAGCGCTGGATGACTGACGTAGACCGCTTCATTTGCTAGGTAGGAGTGCTCCAGACATCGAAATAATGTCAAGCAGAGCATAGACCTACGATTTGTCAATATCATAAAGAGCCACTTTGTTTGTAATTCACTGCAAATGTTACTGTGCCAGTTGCGAGCTTCTGATTATTGAGTGCACTTTTCACATTATTGTAAAATAGTGTCGTTTTTGTCGTCTTAAATAGAGTTGTTCGGATATTTTTCTCTATGTTTGTTTCATCTTCCCAAGAAAATGGCTGAGCATCTTCAATTGCATCCGTCATTTAAAGATACTTGCAATGAGACAGACAAACTTGAAATGATGATGGATGGCATTGAAAAGTACATTATGACGCAGATTTACAAATGGTTAGTTTTTCTTCCATATGTGCAGATGAAGTTTCATGTTACTCAACTGTGGTGGCATGCAGCTATGAAACGATGCATAAAATATTCAAAGTTTGTCCGAATACTAAAGCTTTTACACAACTCTGATGCACCTTAATAGCAAAGAAGGTCAGGAAGTTCATTTAAGTCTGTCTTTTAACTCGGTTACGAACGGTCCACAGGCACCGAATACCAACCCTTATTCTAATTTCATGCGCTGCTTGGAGCAAATAGCTTCTAAGGTACGTGTAGACAGTTTTTATATGTAGATAGTTTTTTGGCATGTTTCGCGCAGCGTAGACTCTAGTGTGACTAGAATATGGTCAACATCGGTAAAATTCAGCCACATTACTTGAATTAATGCTTTTCATACTTGAAGAGGGTGGTGGTGAATGCAGAGTCGCCAGGCAATGAAATTTGAAGGGTGGATTACTCTTTTGAAACCTTTAAAATGTGATCTAGTGCTTCGTGTTGAGGTTGTATTATTGGTAAACCTTGTACGTGAGAAGAACATCCTAGTTTTTGTTGTCGCCACGAATGATTTTTAGATTGTGATGTGTGTTGCAAAATTTCCCGGATATTAGAATGGTATTTGATATGTCCTTGTAAAATAGGGCTATATCTACTTTTGTTTTTAATTGCGATTGGCCTTCTTACGTTTTTAAATTTTATTGGTATGTCATATTGCCCTCAGTGTTTTTAGTCACCCGTCATCCGACGATGAGAAAAGGGATCTTTTCATTCAAAGTAAAATACGTGGCTTACAGTGGATAACACCCGCGCAGTTGGACGCTGAAATCGACGTGGAGAGGGCGGATGTTAAACCCCTTATCGAGGAGGCACAAGAATGTAAGTTACAGGGCTTCACAGTGTTGTCATCTTGTTAGTACGACGGGTAGCTAGAGTGTCATTAAAACCAAGTAATTTGTCCACTACCACTCATTATGAAGAACTTTTGTGTAGTAGAGAATTTCATGTTTGTTTAGACTGCAAGACATATTGAAGAAATACTTTCTATCTTGTGGTCAACAAGGACGTCTGTCCAAAGGAGCAGCCGCATTGTGTGTACAGAACGAAAATTAAAGGAATCGTTTGCAGCGAATTGCAGTTTCTATTCTGGTCATTCGTTTTACTGTTTTTCACCTTACAGGCTTGGAAGTAAAATCTTGCTGGTTTTTTATCTCCCAATTTTTTAACATCAAAAAGGAAACCATTTTGTCAGTTTTTTATCTTCTACTTTCATGTTTTGCATTCGACCCTTACAGATTTAGTTCATGTTAACACCAAACGAGCACCGCAAGACAAGTTAACGTGTATCATTCAATGCAGCAAGTGTATTTTTAACATGCTCCAAATTTGCAACAATGAAATCTTGGCGAGTGCAGATGATTTTCTTCCATGCTTGATATATGTGGTGCTAAAAGCAAATCCTACGCTGCTTCAGTCCAATATTCAGTATATCACGCGGTTTTCTAATCCCAATAAATTAATGGCTGGAGAAGCAGGATATTACTTTACAAATCTGGTAAGTCCGTTGTTGGGAACTTGATAATTCTGTCCAAAGCTGCTCTGCGTACCTCTTGCTGTACGTGCTGTATCTCTTTAAAGCAAATCTTTACTCAGACTATGTTTGGCTGAATATTGTCAACATTGGGTTTGAAATCTGTTAACGCTCGTTATAATCAAGCTAAATCCAACTAGGTAGGGAGAAATGTGCATATTATTTCCTGTTAGTGCAAATTACGTGACAGGGAGTTGTGGTAAAAGAATCTAAAGTGATATGAATATATAAGAGTACATATATAAGAGTACATTGCATCCCATATTAGTGATTGTTTCACCTTTGCAGATGTGCGTAGCATAATTGCTTCGTTTTGTCTCTTTGGTAGATTTACTGCAGTTGAATTTACAGCTGTCTGTTTGTACTATAATGGCATAGCATTTCATCTTTATGTCGTCATTCTCACACTTCTGTTTTAGTGTTGTGCTGTAACATACATAGAAAACCTCGATGCACAGTCAATGTCTATGTCTCAGGAAGAGTTTGACCGGTACGTAGTCATTTGTTACAATGTCGTGCTCTTTGCCTTTGTTTAGTAAATTATCACTATTATTTCTGCGAGTTAACAAGAGCTTACTCGTAAATATTGCATGTGTGAATCAGGGTGGAATTATTCAATAAATGGGATAATAGTTTTTGAATTTTAGCTTCCTTTGGTGTATTTAATAATGTAATACGATAGTAGTATTTTGTTTAGAATTTATTAATGAGAAAGAATATGGTTGTTCAGTAGAAGCCATCCTTCACATGGAGGACGAAGCAGGAAACATTATCTAATGCCCGTTGACTATTTCCTGTGAGTTTGTCATATTTTGGCAACGCCTGTCGAAGTAGTGTTTGAAGATAATTACATTTGCTGTTTTATATTTTTGGAATCTAAGGTGTATGCGTGGAGAAGCACCCAACCGCTTATATTCAAAAACGAAGACACAGGATCATTCATTTTCAAGCAGGGCGTTAGATTCATTACGGGTAAGTGTCAAACGTGCATAAAATAGCAAATTTTAGCAAGTACCAAATATTTAATAAATTTCTGTGTTGTCAATGACTCATTATTGAGTTTCTTCTTCTGCTACCGAATACCCAATAAAGATTACTAGACATTCATTAAGTTATTATGCCACCCAATATGTAATACAGAATACCAGACTCAATTTAATGACTCGTTATACTGGCGGATAAGAAAGACGAAATATTCAGTGCATCCCTGGTAGGTACATGGCATGGGCATTTGGTCTTATTTTTCCGTTAAGCCTTTATAGTGTATCTTTGATGTAAAACGGTATTAAGTGCCCTTTACTGCTCTTATTTTTGTCGCCATCGTAATAGTTAATGAATTGTTAGGATTTAGGTATTGTACTCAAACATTTGAGTCACCGTGGTATAGTGGATAAGACAACGATCTTGCAAACCAGATGTTGCAAGTTCGAATCCGCGTCCTCGCAAACAAGTTACCATTGCCGAGATAAAGTAACGGGAGGCTACACTCATGGAGAGATAACTTCCTAGTAAATTCCCTAACCGTTGCGTGGGAGACAGTTACTCCCAGTAACAAGTATGCTACAAAAAAGCAAAAACAAGGACGTTGTATCAATGCTTGCAGCTATGACAGGGACATTGCAGATTAGTGTTTTGGTAAGGGAAGTCAAAGTGTTTCGGCAATTTCTCTGAGCTATGACATAACCTTTTAACTGTTCAAAATGATATGCAATGCATGTGGAATATTAATTCAACAATCCGACGGATAGCTTTATTTGGCGAGAGGTGGGGGCTGAACCAATGCAAGTAGGGAGATTAGTTGTTTAAGGCTAATGCCAATTTTGTTACTATCATATTACTTTTTTTATCAACTTCAACTCTATTATTAGCTTCTACTTGTGTGCTATTTTCTGTGCTTGTTAGATGTCGTTCGCAAGGCCTCGAGATTTAAGGCGCGTCAATCAGAGTTTTGCTAGTTTTTTCCCCTTGACTCCCTCTTTGTTGCACCTTTTGTGATAATACTGCACGCATGAGTATTATGAGTCAAAACAGTATTTTGTCTCCAAGTTTAATTTTGATATCTGGCACTAGTGAATTCAAAGACCAAACTGCAAATGAAATGAAACTTTTACCTTGACCACAGCTTGGTATCGGCTCATGATATCAAGAATTTCAAATGCTCTCCAGCAGACGTATGGTGGCTGAATGTGTTTGACTGTTGGCTGTCGAGTCTTAGGTATTGCACGGTCTATGTCTCCACACATTTGTACCTTTTTTTTGTATTTATTTTGTGAAATGACCTAATATTCAGTCAGCGTATGTCATTCTGACTAGTTAAGAAATTGCAATTTTTTTCTTGTTTATTTTCATTTGTTGAATGCTTTCTTAAAGATTATCTTAGAGACAAACTATGCTGCCAAAGCGACTATGACAAAATGAGTCCATTCTTTTCACATTTCAATTTTGTGTTCATTTTGTTTTAATGGCTCCCAGGAACTTCTCAGAAAACAAGATGAGCTACATGATAAACAACTTTCTTGGAAAGAAGGTGCAGCCAAGCTGCGTTCAGATATAAGGACATTTCGTGAGGAATTTTGCAACGAGGTATAATCGAAGGAATCTTATATTTTGCTTGTATGTATTGTACACACGCGCCTCCCGTTGCTCGGTCTAATCGTAGTAATTATACTATTGACGTCTCTACTACAGATTGTTATATCATTAAAATTGATACAGAAAATAGTGTATATGAGACTAGTATTAAGTCAGCAGTCTGTAATTGAAGGCTGTCTGATGAATTTAAAGCTGATGTTTTCTATTCCTATGGTTCTACAAACAGCGACATGATGCGTGATAATCAACAGAACTCCTTCTGTATTAGTTCTAACATGTTTCCCTTTAAGTAAGAGCTCTCCATCTAAATTTCTGCCCCCTTTTTTGTGACTGTGTAAAGATTCTTCGTCTTCTCCCTTTTCCTTGAGTCAACTTGCTAACGGAGGAGCTATAGCATAACTATCTACCTCAAGAGACAGGCGTATCAGTAGAAACAGATGGATCCATACGGACCTCAAGTTGGATATTAGGATATAGATCCACAATATCTGCTGTACAGAAGAAAGAATTTTAAGCAATCCATCCACATCTCGCATTCTATAGAGAAACAGATAGTATCCTCAGTGTAGGATGAAATCTCGGTAAGAGTGGTTGTCGTCAAATAAAAAACCCGAGAAATACGTTCTGTAATTGAACTTCAATCAGAAATAGCTGGCCTTTCAACTGCTGTAGTGAGACCCTTGTGTATTGTGTAATGATGTAGGGAAAGTCTGAAAGTCATTTTGCTACTACGGTACAATACAATAAATTTAGTTTCCTTAATGAGGAATTCTTGTTCGAAAGCACATTCTTCCCTCGTCTGTTTTTTTCAGCTGTGAAAAGTGAACTAACATCAAAGCTTTAATTTTGATCCAAACAATGAAATGGTCCTTAAATGTTGTATAATAGCTTCTTGGGACAAACAACACACCGCATTGTCCAACAGGCATACAAGAAAAGAACACCAAACCTGTACTAAAAGTATAATTCCGAATATGCAAAGTTTGAGGATTCGATGCCCAGTCTGCGATTACACGGCCCCACGTCGATGTAGTGCAATTGATATTCAATTCCATTGTATGCATGGACTTGGCAGGTTTGGCCTCCACTTACTGACTGTACTCTGGGTTCGACTACCATAAGATACGTTCGATAACGTATTCGTTCGTTCGAAATATTGAAGTCAAAGGGAAAAGCAAATGTATTTTTCTATTCTTTTTCCAGGTTGATTCCATCTTACAGAACGATCAACAACAGAAAAGTTCTTTGTTTCTGAAGTACTCTGTAGAATCACAGTTGTCTACGTAACATATGAATAATTCAAGTGAAAATTTGTATTGTATTGATATATGCAAGTTGTTTCAATTATTATTGTCTTCCTTATTTGTCAGTTTCCTTATTTGTGCCTTTCAAGTAACCAGACTGTCACCCACTGTCTTTTTAACGTGTTTAGTTCTAGGTTGTAAGTTGTTTTGTTGCTATTTATTATGTTCCTTTTCTTTGGAGTTAGTCACGTAAATTGTAATAATGTTTCTTGTTCTCTGGAATTAGTCACTTAAATTGTGTTAATATTGCGTGCGTGTAGCCACTGTGAATTCCAAAATAAGTTAAGAATTGAAAGAAGGGTGAAGCAACATTGCACGGAAGACAAAATGATCTCAAGAATACGCTAAGCCTGAGCAGTATCCCTTTAATTTTATATATTGTTTGTTACTATAACCTTATAGGCACTGATAAATTTTTTTATCGTTATTACCTTGTTGTGGGTTATTGTTTTCTTATTGTAAAATTTTTGGCTAATTTTTTAGTTGCTTATGGGTTTATGTGGAGTTTTTTAGTGAATTTAGTGGATGTATCGTTATCGCCTTTAAAAGGGCGTGAAGTTTCAAAAGTTTTTCTATTTTATAGTTAAATACTAGCCCCACGGGCTATCAAAACCAAAACTTAAATTCAATTACCTCAGCACTTACCCTTTTTTGGTATACTGTTTTTGTATCGTGAGCCCAAAGGATAATCAGACGTGATATTTTACTCATTTGCCTGTTTCATTTGCCCATAATGCATTCTTGGATAAGAAAGCTTGTCATACTACCTTTTGCCGAGCAAAAATTCGAGGTTAATTTTTTAATTGCCTTTGGGTTAATGTATCGTTATCGTCTTTAAAAGTACGTGAAGTTCCAAATGTTTTTCTATATTATAGTTAGAGACTAGCTCCACGGCACTACAATTTTACGTATTAGCGTTGTCGTATAGAAAGTGACATCAAGAGACAACCACAGCACTGGCAATCGTGCTCCTGGGAAAAAAATGGAGTGGTATCAGGTGTTTGCAATAAATCAACCACGTAGAAAGCTACGGGTAAACTAGGCCACAAAATAGGTGCTCCAAAAACGAAAGTGGTATTCTTTGCTGTCGCAAACCTGCGACTAAGCTAGAAGGTAAAGTCTCGGAAATTGTGGTTTCTGTCATATACGTCGGCTCAATGATCTCTTCTACCTCCATGGCGCCAACTGAAAAAGCCACTGATGCTTTCGGTAAAGCATTGGCTGCTTTCTCGCGCCTATTCCATTGCCTTTGGTCCAAAAAAGACATTTAAGTGCAGACTAAAATGAGAGTTTGACAACGTTAATTTACAAAGCCGAACTTAGAATCTTTTGGCCCGGAATCTTATAAGGTTGCTATATTTCAACAAAACATTTTAAAGCGTTTTAAATTAATAGAATTGAAAGCTTAGAGCTCATTGCAAGACAAATGGTCAAAGCAAGATCCAGGACTCATTTGCGAAAAAGATTTAAGGGTAGGTTACTCTAGTATCTGATTTAGCTTGAACTTTTATCTTGCAATTACAACTTTTCTGCCTTTTCGTCTTTTGTCTTTCAGGGGTAAGTTAAGGGTCATTTAGTCAACTTTTATTGAATTAATATGTGAAAATCAAGTGAACTGATAATCGTTTGGACTTGTTTTTATCTGTGTGCATTTTTCTACCAATTTTGTGATGTTCCTTCGATCTCTTGGTTATTGCTCTTCGTAAAAAGTCTTCTTCTGATGGCAGTTGTATCCACGTTACTTGTATGAGGTAATGAAAAACATATAAATTAAGGAAACTGCAATAAAATACAGTTTATTTCATACTATTCATAAGATACAAACCATTATATAACTTTAGGTTATTGTTTTGTAGATAAATTCAAATAGGTTCAAACTGTATCAATGTCAACCTGGTTGTTTTATTCATCAAAATCAATGCTAGTTTACTGCCGTTGCACTTATTCCTCAGAGTTGTGATACAGCAAGAAGATTTTATTACCCTGGTGTATTGCAATTATTTCTGCTGCACATGATGGTCGGTCGTATTGATTGAGATGGGTGATTTTATGATACATATAACCTCGGCCTATCGAGTCGTTTTAAACAATACACATTGACTTAGCCAACTAAATTGGAAGAACGCTTTAGACAGATCGTTCTTTTTTTCTATAGGCTGAAACCAGCCTCTGTTTTGTGTATTGGCTGTGTCCATTTATCACATCATATCTTGGTTCTTTTAAAACGTGGTCTTGGATAACTCGAACATTTTTAGTTTGCATATGAGATCGACTTTGTACTTTTTTCTTCTCTTAGAAAAAGAAATGAAATCTGGAGATAAAAGCTGCATTAAAGAGAGCACTGCTATGGTAAGATCTTTGGAGCAAAATCGGACATAAAGAAAAGTTACACTGAGGAAAGAAGTGTTACATTTAAAACTGAAAGCGCATAAATGAAGAACTAAGAGTACATACAGGAATCTGTTGCAAGTGCAAGCTGCATGAACTTTCAATGTATTGTGATTTTGAATCACAAATTGGATAAAAGTTCCTGCGGGATAATTTATCTGATGACTTAATGAAATTCAAGGAAATTCTTAAGGTGAAGTGAAGGAATTGTAAACGTTCTGGCTATTTTATGACAATATTTGATGAAGTAGTTGGCTTTGACGATTTTGGTGATTGTAATCGCATATACCAGAAATGTCATACACAGATGAAAGCAGCGGCCATGAATAGAGAGCACTGCAGGAGGAGCATTGGCCAATGGATGCACCCAAGGCCATAAGGCCAAGGATCAATGACAACAAAAACAACATCAATCGCAATTCTTCACTTGGAAGTTTGCACTTGTTTTGATGGCTTGATGTATGACTGTCACTGGGCTACTTTTTTATACATGACAAGCAAATTACCAAAGTTTCCGAGATAAACATTGGTTTGAATGTTGTTGCGAATCGTACTGATATGAGCACAAATTTTGTCAAACTTACAGACAAATAGGATTAAGAAGCTGTTTGTTTAAGGGCAGCCATAGTTTACATACAAGGATAAAAGGATCTTCCTCATCTTTGTTTTCCCACTTTTTCTCATACTAAGTTGATGAAATATGACATGTCTTTTGGTGGTCATTTTGCTATCTGGAAACATGAGATGTGATGATTTTTATGAGATTTAATGCGTAAACCTTAGAAAGCAAATCAGTATACATTTTCAACTGGCAAAGTTATGGAGGTTGAATGACATATGGTGTACCAGAAGATAACCTACGTCAGCATTATGATGAGTCTTGTGCAACTTGTAGTGAACAGTAGACAGAACATTAATACGGACAATTATTTGGCTAGCCCGCTACTTTTTCAGGCCCTTCATTACATGCGAACAGGGACATGTTTGATAATTAATCTTAACAGTAGAGTATACCATGCGAAGTGTCCAGTGCAAGAATAAGGAGAGACCAAAATGACTTATGACAGCAATTTGAGCATCAGTTGGATTGATACGCACCAAGGTAATTGATCGTCACAACTCTAAAACATTTGTTAATAAAGTTAGATGAAAACCTGACTATGGAGACGAAAACCATATTGAAATGTACTGAAATCATGTCCAGTTGAGCTATAGCTTCGATTTATGGAACGCCTAGATTGTGCATATGAGAAATCTGCCTATTGAAAGAATGCTATTTCTTGTGTACTTGAGGTAGCAATTGTAAACGATAGAGTATATACAAAGCTTACAAGCTGTCTTTGCAAATAGGTTCAGATTAAAGCTAGCCGAGCAACTATTGGACAGGAATGAGCAGGTAAGCTACAGACCAGGTCGACAATCCTTGGATAGCCAGATCTTTATAGTTGAAAGGTATGAACTTTTTTGCAGTGTATCAAGAAGTGAGTTGTGTGATCATGTAGAAAATCGGAGAACAATTTTACAGATCTAGTTATAATATCTACATACTGACGTTTGCCAGACAGTTGATTAAAGTAAGACATGTTTAGTGCTACATTTTGGTATTTATTTCTTGCACTGTGTTAAAAATGGCATGTAGTGTAGGAAAGAGTTCGGTTGTTCACCCACCGTTGCTACGTTATTGGCAGCGGTGTAGTGAGTCCTGACTAAATGATTTAGGCCACTGCTCTGCAAAAAAAAGTATTCATTTACCCAGTTATTCCAATTAGGATGGCAGATCGTGCTTATCTCCAGCTCGGTATGATAGATAGATTTCAAATGTACTCAGCTGTGTAGCGAATACATGAATTCCAAGACGGCTTGTAGTTTTACCTTGCCCCTATTCTGGTATAGAAAATCTTCTGTTATGACTTCTTATTCGTGTACGTACCTCCAAGCTTAACACTATGGTAAACATTAGGTTTGCAAGGCTTAAATTGAGTAAAAATACTCCTTAAGTACTTTTATCCCCAGTAGGTTTGCTAGTTTTTGCACGGTTCCAATTAAGCATGCTACTTTGACTTAAATCCGTTGTCTTACTCACTTTCCTGTTTTAAACTGTTCGTAAAGTTGAAGTTTTTAACTGTTGATCCTTTACAATTATCTACAGAATTATTGTGTTTTTCCCTTGCCTCCAGCTTGGTACAATAATTGTATTGGAATTCGTTATATTTTCTTCGCTTTGCCCATCACTTATTTCCAGACTGTGTAGAACTTGTGATTCTGTGTTCTGCTATGCAACATAATGGGGAATACATCCTCGTTGAGACTGGTAGACAAGAATGTTGATTTCAAAGGTAGTTGACAACGATTTCACTTCTGGTTATTACTTATTTTGTGGCTTTGGTCTGCTTGAGTCTGATTTGAAATGTTTTTCTTCAGACGTAACTTTCCTACAAATATGTTTCTTGTATGATGGACCCTCCTGAGCGGCGACTGCAAAAAGTTTGAAGCTTTTGAGTTAAGGATATAGAGAAAAATACTCGCCATAACTAGGAGAGACAGAAAAACAAACCACTTTGTTCTTGAGAAAGTCGGACATCTCAGATTGAAGACTAATGATCGTGAAGTCTGGGCCCGTTTCATCAAGGAGACCACACGCGGCCCAACTGTGGCCGAAATGCGGCCGAACGACAACGACGACGACAATGATGGAATAGGAAATTGAAGATTCCCATTCAGATTGTAATTTATTTATCTCTCATGTACAAAGTGAGTTTTGAAAATCTATTCCTGTGTCTGTTGCTGAAAAATTTTGAGCTGATCAAAACCAAGTGTCAAGGTACGCAAAGAACAGGCTGCAGATAATGAAAGATCCAGCTGATGACAATAGAAAAAATATTAATAACGAGCAGATGCGAAGCTATTTGAGATGGAAACGTTGGACAAAAACTTGCTAATGGTTGACAGCCGATGGTAGTGATGTTCACCTAATAAAACCTGACGGTTTCCCGGACTATGTTATGCGACAATTGTTGCTTTGTAACGATATGTAATGACAATCATGACATTGACTTCATCCTGACTACGGAACACTGTTTATCAAAGGAAAATTTTGTGCAAGACATTCAATTAAGAATTCAAGATATAGAATGGACCGATCTTAAGGACGGTGCAAAACAAAGAAAGCTCAAGCTAGATACATTCGAAAGCATTTTACTTAACAGATGTGTCATTCTTTGCACTTTGCTTAAGTCTTTTACGTACCTGTTCGGTGAGTTTTCTGTAAAAATGTAGACATTCTTGACCAAGAGAAACGTTCAGCATGTTCAATTGTGTCACGTCACATCACGTGTGGGGCAAATGAAAGTATTTTCTTTACGACTGAGTAATACTACGCATGCCTGAATAAGATTTGGCACTGCAGCACTGGTTTCGGTTGTTAGGAAGAAGAGCAAAAGCAAACTTGCTGATTATTTGGCGCGAAGAATCTTTTTGGTAGAGATGCTTATGAGAATAACTAAATATCTGCACTGTTATTGTCACCAGTTGTCTATTGGAGATTTTGTTTTGTATTTTCGGTCAAACTAAGCTGCCACAATTCTACCTCACAGAGTTTCACTGGGTTAAATAGTGTCTTGAAACTTATGATGTATGATATATTTACTTTGTTAAGTTGTAGCCATGACCAATTAGTTGACTAAACTGTAGTGAAGGCCACATCATCGCATCATTCAGTTTTGATTATACCAGAAAATCATCCATCCTAGAAACATCATGAAAAACACGTAATGTGACTTGAAAAAATTTACTTTTATGTAAAAACAACAGCTTCAGATTGTTTGGGTTTTTATTTAAGAATTTGCGAAGAAAAATTAGCTCCGTTTGAAGCCAACAAAGTACGGGTATGAGATACTCAGTGTTTTGTTGAGAAACGACCTTTAAAGTGAGTGTGTTATATAATTTACTCAAAAACAAAGGTGGATTTCACAGTATATTTGTCAATCTCATGTGTCGTGTCTTAGGTTCATCATGGACGATAACAATGTCAACGCGTGATGAAAGTATTCTTCCTGTTGACAACACTAGATCTTAAAACGTGAAGCAAATTTCTTATGCAAGATATACAGATATTTGTTTATGAGAAATGCATATAACCATTACAGATGTCTTCAATCTATGTAGTTTTTTGCGTGTAGCATGCTCTTTCTGAGAGTACATGATTTCCATGCCCTGTTTTAGACTTTACTTAGTAATTGCCTTTTTAGGAAAATTGGCTCCTTTTGCCTTCTCTCGCCATTGACAATTTGTTTATCATGAGCCAAATTTGAACCCGCAAACACTAGCTTGCAAGAGCATCGTCTAATCCAGTATACCATGTCAGCTCCATCAGGTTTTATTTGTTTGTTGGTTAGTCATTTTGGAAAATAACCCTAAGCGTCGTTAGCGTATCTTGGTAGAATTTTTACCTATTGTTTGTGGGCTGACTGGCTCCAGCTGACAGTTTTGGTGATGAACGTTAGAAAAACAGGCTGCTTCTTTACTTTGAAATTTTCGGTAATGATACACTCGTGAAATTACAGCTGGCGAGGAATGTTTTATGGGAATTACTCAGTCACCACAGCGCCTATTGCTCTAGGTCATATATATTTTGAAAAGCTGAGAACCCCATCTGACAATGTTAGTTAGGCGGAGGTTTACACTCAAAGAGTGCTTCTAGGTGTGTTAATAGATCTTCCAAAGAAATAAGGTTCTACACTTTGTAAAGCTTTGCAAGACATTTAATAAACACGACTATTTTTGTAAGTTAATAAGACATGTTTTGGATATATCTTATCCATCATCAGTTACAGATTAAAAGCAATATTACAATTATAAGTTTAAATACTAGTGGTATATTACAATAATACAATAGTAGAACATGTGTTTAGATAATAGGACAAGAGACGGAACACCTAAAGGGAATACAATAATCCATAACAGTAATAAGCGGTAAATTTAACAATACACAAAGACGATAAAGACACAAAACAAGACAGAAAAAACCGGCAACGGATCTATTACAGAGAAAGTGACAAATTAACATGGAAGAGCTGTTTATTGAGATTGGGTTTCTCCCATGTGATGTGCAACGCCTCTTTGATTTGGAGGTTTGAAGAACCACTAGCAGAGTCTAAAATACTAAAACAACTCTGATCACAAACTTACCTACAAGATTCCGATCTCCTCAAATGTTTGAATACATGTGAGTTCCTATCGCTAACCAAATGTTCCTGGACACTGGTTATGCAGACAATGTTTTCTTTGCTCTATCATTTGACATTTTTATGTTGGCCATCAGGAGAGAGCAATCAGCAATGATATAGATTAATGGTCATCAAGGAAATAGATGAAATGTCAAAAGCAGGTTTAGAGACTTTTACAGTAAAAGACTGACCCTTACGGTGAGTAAGAATGAGACAAACTTACCCTCTTGAATATTCTGTCAATTATTTATGAATGATTGTTCTAGTAATATAAAGATATCTACTGTCACTGCTAAATGCACAATCTATCATACGCCATCAAAATGTTTTCGCTTCTACTTGTTGCATTGAAAGTAGAACTAGTTGTATCTCTTTCGATTGTCCAAACAGAAAATGGACAGAAATACGTGGGAGACACTTTAAATGTTATTTACAAATCCTCTCAGATCGAATGCATCAATTATTGTTCAAAACTTCAAAATTGCAGTCTGATCAATGTCAAGGTACATAATGATACAAGCTGTCAATGTGAGCTCATGAAGTACAAATGCAATGGACACTTGGACTTTGTAGTGGATGATGAAATAATCGGAATGATCATAGAAGCTTCTAAAAGGAAGGTAATTTTGAAAAAGATGTCTATTTTTGCTTCAACATACAATTCAGTATCACTCGTCCCAATCGTGCAGAAGAATTTATGCATGAAACTAGCAATTACTTTGCTTCGATGCAAAGCCCATTTCCTTTCCTTTCAGATAGAAGTACACCGATGTTTTTTTTAAAAATATGCCACTTTCCCATGGAGAAGAAAGTTTTGCGTAATAAGCTTTTAGTTCGTTAATATTGTTTTTCGAATGATAATATCTTTGCTTTCAACAAGCCACAGAATATTCGAGGGCAAATCGTAAGAGATATAAGAATACGTTTTTAAGATTATATTGACCGTTAGTACTACTAACAAGAGTCTTATTATCCTATTTGATGCAAAACACAACATTTTGGAGAAAATGTTACACATCGTCATAAATTCACATCTCTGTGTTAATCAATTATCCTACTGTTATCATCATTATCATTTGGTCTATATCTAAGCACAATTTAATAATCTTTCAATCAACATTTTTGTGTATAGTTACAAAAATTAATGGTTACATTAAAATGCATTTCCAGTTTCACTTACAGTTTTCATCTGTGAATTCCGCTACACGAATTGCTAACCTTGACACATACAATTTGTGAATGACAAAATATTCCACGCTAACAATAGAAGCCAATATGCGAGTATGTACTTATGTATCTAGTTACGATTCAAATTATTGCCTTTTATGGACTTTTTCATTTCTCTAGTAGTTTACACCAACTATTAGACTAGAGAATGATCCCAGAAGAGAGCGTCTTTGGCTAGCTGGCCACTGGTAGCCTCTTTTTCAAAGAACCATTCTGATTTACATCAATGGATCTTTTAGCATGTTGTATTATAAACCCTTAACTAGCTTTGCTGTCACATTTATAGGAGTTTAAGCTACCGATTATAAGAGAAACCTTCCGAATTTGCACAAATATTCTAAAACATAAACTAAGTTAGCCAATATTTATTAAATGTCAAAGTGCACGAGAACTGAAAGTGGTATCTATTTTTCGTTTAGTTTGCCTTGCTCCTTCCCTTATTTTATCTCGGTTACTTGTACTATGACAAAATAGATACCAGACATATCATATTATATTTTAAACAGGACAATATTAAGCATTATTGCTTCTGATTCAACCAAACATCTTTGAACTTTAAAGGACTAACAGATAATTCAACAAAGCTATACATATTACTTTTTATTTCTATTTCTCTGCTGAAAAGATTTTAAGATTAGTAAGTGCAAACTTTCAGCTTTTCAAATTTGTATGACATAAAGCTATATTATAGACAAAATTAAAGTCATAAAGCCGTGAAATGAGCTGAGAAATTTAGACATTAGAGAAACAGGTACCCAGACAATTTAAACATCGAAAATCTGAAATTTTATCTCCTCGTTACTTATCCTTTCAGTTTTTAAACTCCAACTTCAAAAAGGATACTTTGACACCTGACGAATCACCACAAAACGACTTTTATGATGGTCGGTAGATGTTTTGGTGCACCGCATGTGTAAGTAATAAATTTATGATAGCGAAAAATTCGTCTGACTAGAGGTAGAATTATTTTCTACAAATCGTCAGTCGCTCAGCAAAAGTTACATTTGGAATCAAACAACAAAAAAAATTCAAAGCGAAACTAGTTACTTATGAGAAAATTTGAACAATCTTTTTTTGGTACAAAACTTGAAAATTGTTTTGAAAATTTGAGACATTGCGATTAAAACATACTGAAAAGCCTTTTTCGTCTGACACTCTTCAGAGTATGAAACGTCAGAATGGAAAGTATTTGTATATGGCAACCTATTTATATGAAACATGCAGCAAAACTAGCCCATCCTAGACAAGAAAGGAAACAAAGAATGAGAAAAGTATGAAGCGAAGCAATGGAAGAGTCCAAGTGAAAAAACGAACTCTTTCTGCCTACAGAGTACTGGTTTTCTTGTTTTAATAACGACAGACTCCGATGCACTTAGATGAAAGGACGATCTAGTTGAGCCAATTATCCCAAAATTCTCGTCTTTATACATTTTGGCGCATTCTGAATTTTCTGGTAAATGTTGGCTTATGGCAGAATCGCATGTTTTGGCAGTCATTTTCGTCTTGCAAGCGCGAGATGGCTGTTCTCTAGGAGGAATTGATGCTTGGCATACAGTGGCTGGGACATGTTGTTTGATCCTGTCACCCAATCTTTGAGAAGTGCAAACTACATACCGAGGTCAACATCGGCACAAAATTTCATATACTACTAAGGTTTTTTGTGTGGTAGGTACACAATCCTTGTGAATGGATGGCAAGATCTTTCTAGTCGTGAAAACAATTCTTGTATTCACAGCAGAAAAGCACTTAACTACAACTTGTTTAATGTGTGTTTCAGATAACGATACATTTTTGAGGCCCAAAAGATTTTTCGGTTGAAAAGTCAGTGATCTTTTCTTGAAGAATTTTGGAAACAACATCCTCTCGATACCCGTTTTCAAGGAGAATAGATTTCATTTTCCAGAGTTCCTAGATAAATTGCCATATACATAAGCTTTCTTTTCTGACGTTTAATCTTTTTAAGAGTGCCAGACGAAAAAAGCTTTTAAGCATGTTTTTAGCGCAATGTCGCAAATTTTCAAAGTGATTTTCAATAAGAAAATGCCGAAATTTTTAACACCACGTATCTAAAGCCAAAAACGAGTTTGGGCATCTTGCTTACATCGCTAATGCTTAAATAAAATTGGTCGCATCGTACTTCTCCACTGAACTATATATTACCAGGATTGGTATTTTAGAAAAGCACTTTAAAAATAATGAAAAAAAAAGAAACTACTATCTTTGCAAGTTTTTATATCCACCCGACGCGACTAAAAGCACTCTTTTTGCAAACTACTTGCTATAAAATAACTATGAATTATCGTTCTTCTCTGTCACTCTCTATTATGCTAAAAATTATATCTCATAATATTAGATAAGTAAAAGATAATACACCACCTGCTAATGACAATTTACGAAGAATTACAAAGCAAATGACTTTCAGTTCTGCTTTCTCTCCGTATATATATTCTGTGACCAGAATCAAATTCTTGCTGAAAATCATTTATTAATATTAGTGGCAGCTGGGGCAGTAGCTAACATAGGAAGCAAATTGACCAGAAACTAAACCACACCCATTTATTCTCCGTATGTTGTTAGTATTTGCCTAAATTGTTTTCACCACTCCCGTTGTTACTGTTTTAAAAACCGAAAAGCTGCACGAGTCCTTGAAGGAAAATAATACACATAAGCTACATAAGAATTCATACGAGAGAATGAATTATGCACAGATGCAAAACTTCTCTCAAAAGAGAGTACGGTAGTGGCAAGGTGAAAAAACACAAGTCAGCCTAAAAATGAAGGGTTAAAGTTCGAGTAACAAGCTTGCACGTTTAAACTAGAATTGCCTTGAGTTTAAGGTTTCAAGAGTCTGTTTATATTACGTCAGCCAGCCCAGTTAAGCCGAGATTTGAGCAAATAAAGGCTTTCCGTCTTTGCAAACTGTAATCAAATGAGACACATTCACCCGGGTTGAGACAGATTTCAGCCTACCATAGATATGTATGAAGTAAGATCGAGTAAACCCAGCAAAGTGAGCTGGCCCGATCTAAGCAGACAAAAGTGACACATTTTGCGCAAGTGCAATTAGATCGCCCACCAAATAAAGGTACATACCCAGATGTCAGATACATATTCAAGTGAAAAAGAGGCCAGCACAATCGGCCTTTTCTTATATGAACCTCTTTTGTTTGCTCAAATTTCAGCTCGCATTATATAAACAGATTCAAACTCACGTCAAATTTGGGTTCAATCGCTCACTACCTCTCGCATTAAACCTGCCAAATCTTTAAAAGAGGAAATAAGTCCCAAAGAGAATAAAAGTTGTGCTTTTGCTAAGCTTGACAATAATTTGTCGGATGATCAGTAATGTTTATACCAGTAGAGGAAGCAGAGAGAGTTTACAGGCCAGGAATTGTTTTTAGTCGAGCAAGGCCAATCAGAGGGGTTTTCAAGTAGCCAAAGCCTGTTAGAGTGCAGATCCCCTGTCTTGCCAGAGCGCGATTTTGAGAAAAATGTAGACCCGACAATGGCCACAAGGTTGAAGTCATCATCATTATCCCCACTAAGGTTTCGTAGGCGTTGGTTTATTGCTTAGTTTAAAAATGTCTCAAAAAGTTATGAATGTATCGTTCTAAAATTTCTAAGGTATTTTGGTAGCCTGACTAGCCCCATCTGATTCTTAGTAAGCGCTAATCCGCATCGATCCTTTATTCCTGATCACTTTAAAACTTTTGATAATGATATCTTCGTAAAATCACAGCTAGTGAGGTCGTATTCGTGGGTATAAGCCAGTAATCACAGGGGCTATTAGAACAGCCTATAATTGTTACTGATATCTGTGTGAATTAACATCTAGGGGGGATATCATTGTCAGAAAACCACTGCAAACGTGACGCAATTAGGACAACTCGTTTAAATATACATATTAGGATGGTGAATGTTTCCGTTCTGGGAGTGCTTCTAGTTTATTGTTTCTTCTATAAATAATTGTTTATCTTTAAGTATAGAATAGACATAAGTAGATGAAGAATCCAACGGACTAGCTAGAGGAGTAACAGCAAGTAGAGCAAGCCAACATTATTCCATCACTAACCCAGACGTGAATGAAGATATTTGCCTTACATTTGTTTGATTTTTACGACTTGTAATAACGCATCCTTTACACTCTAATGAAAATAAGTTGTTGACATGCTAAGCTAAAACTTAACAGCATACCTGGAGAAATTTTTTTCACTGCAGCCAAACATTTACTCCCTGAAAATGGCTGCCAAAAAGACGGCAGGCCAGTGTATTGATCAGTCGGTTTTTACGAAGGAGACCTCTTAGAGAGATTTTACAACCTATCTTTCGGAGAAAACTCTGTATAAGCATGCTATAAATCGAATACTTTGCTCGTACCATTAACTGTACACAAGATGCATTCTCAAAATCAATCTTCATTGTTTTGATATTATAATAAACCCTACCAATTAGGTGATGGTATTCTTGCCCCTCAACCCTACACACAAACTCCTTTTGGCGTCAACCCATTACCCGCTTATTCAACCTATGTATCCTGTACGTACTCCTATTCTATATGTAGATATAAGGACTTAAAGAAAACCAGGAAACAAGGTGAAGTTAACGTTGTCTCTATTGTTCTCAAATACAATGTTGTTCGACAAATTACAAGGGATGCACTATGTTTGGCTCTGTATTATTTCAAACACATCTTGTTCATTAAATTTCATTTTACTCATCGCTTATACCATTTATATCATATTGCTAACAGCTTAGTTACTGTTATTACTATTGTTGATTTCAGCTTTCATGCTCAAATGCTCAGAAAACAGAAAAAGAAGAAAGTGATATTGACGCAAACAATTTTGTACAAAATGGTGAGTATTATGTATACATTCTGACGTGTTTACACTTTTATTTAATGAAGAGCCTAAAATTATAAACAAAATCAAGACGTGGAACTGATAATATATGGCTGATCCTGCAGCCTTTAAAACTGAATATGTACCTTTATTCTAAGCGGTGTATTGATAGTTGAACTAAAATTTATTGCTTTTGTGCTAATTCTTATGTCATTATTTCTCAAAGTTATCTTTACTTTTTGATAGTATTTTGAAACTGTCTGCTATCAATTAGTGAACAGTTGAAACAAGTCAATGTTTTTAAAATTCAATAATTAGAGTAACTGAGAAAAAGTTTTTGCCTTCGGTCCTATGACGCTGTGACTTTGGAATTTTCAAGTATAAAATCTAAAACTAGGCAACGAGAAATGTATTGATGTATGAGAAGATTTTAGCTAAGTGCACGTACAAATACAACTTTATTTTAGAATTATGATTAGTACAAAAGTATCAAAATAAAATGAATCGCGTGTCTAGCGTTTTATTTCATTCTCATATTCCAACCCAGAAATATATATTATTTCAGATATTTTACTTTACCATATATTTCGCTATCATGCCTCGTATCATACATGTTGGTACTTTGTCAAATTATATTTAAATTCTAATATCGGTTGTGCTCTGCACTGGCAAAAACATCGTGTCTTAGCCAATTTTCCTTATTGTTGTTTACCCTTTTGGTCACCAGATTGTCCTGATCTTAAGACTTGTTTTGTATTTTCCCATCAGGCGCCTGATATCATTGGTAAATATCCCGATTAACAAAGAACAGTTTTTGTTCGTCTATAATGTACCGAAAACTCCTCTTAAAACTCGCAAGTGTCCTTTGTCCAAAGTGGGTTTTTCCAACTGTAGAATTGCATATCAATTGTGGTGCTAATTCTTTTGTGAACAAAGTATATTTTCATGAATGGCCAATACCTTTCAATTTTCAAAATGTTTAAACTCTAATATGAATTCTTTCCTTGCGAATATAGATTCTTTCTGGCAAGTGACTTTCTACACAGACGAATTACGCACTGTCCCCATCGGTGCAATTTTGGGAGTGGACTCATCATTTTCCATATTTTCCCTAAACATTTTCGACATTCAGGAACTAGTTTAAGTAGTCCGTCATTCCTTGTACCTTTTGTAGGATGCTCCTTTAGTCTCTTTTTGAAACATCGTTGTTTATTATCCTTCGATGTCTTTCAGTTTTACCATTTCGTTCTAGTAATTCTCATTCCACCTTTCATTGTGTGCTTTCAATGATGTTGTTAACGGTTGAGCTTCATTCATAGCTACGTGTAGCTGTTCAAGTAATTTATTCTCTTTTGTTGCTTGCCTCCTGAATCTTCTCCTATAAATCACTTCACTGGCTACACCAGACATAGGCAGCAGATCTTTCCACTTTTATGCCAACGTATTGTTTCATCTTGTCTTACGCCAGTACCCCAAGGAAATAATTAAGCATACGTCGGATATCTCCAGCATAACTTATGTGGATTCCACCATGGTGCTTTTATTCTAATCAGACGTCGGAAATGCGTGACCACAACGACCTTTGCAGCAAATATTTGATTCCACTAAATCAAAAGTTGAAAAAGAACTACTAACAATGGATGTCGAGAAAACTTAAACAAAGCACGACCAACGATATAATTGAGAAATATTACCGTGATAGATAAACAAATTTCGCAGAAATTTTACGTCAGACAACATATAGAAATAAAGGGAAAAAGCTGAATCTATATGCTGGATCTTTTAACCACTAGCAATTCAAACAAGTGACAAGGAAACGTTTAGTCAAATGCTGAGTGTGACCTTGTACAGTGTATACACCAGTAACGAAGAGGCTATCGGGGTTGAATGACTAATAGTCTTCCGACCTTTCCTATTGAGCTGTATATTTTAGTAGGAAAGACGTCAGCTTTGTCAGTCTTGAGACTCGAGTTCGACGCCCTGGTGGTCATACTCATACCTTAACTTTTGCTCTTACTTATTGATTTCTGACCAGCTCACCAGTCTCTTGAGAGCCTCCTTGTCAGTCCAATGTGGCTCGGATAATTTAATGTAGTCTCTTCTGTTAATTTTTGACATCATTTCAGAAGCTGCTGAGATCATGGCTGCTTTTCGGCATGTAGTCCAGTTATATTAGCAGTATCGTCCATCACTTACAACGTCCCTCCTCAGTTTACTTTTAGTCTAGCCTAGTCTAATCCCGACACTTGGTTTTCCTTTGAATTTCTCGTTTCCTTTTCTCCCAGTGAATTTGCAATTTTGTTCTCGCCATTCAGTAATCACTGTCACACAGTTCACTTTGTTTGCTACACGAGTGTCCTTGAAAGTGCGAAGCATATCAGTCATAACTTGCCCATGTTGACTTCACCATGTTCATTTTCTATTCCTTTTCGAGAAGAAAAAAGGCTTGATTAGGCACATCGAATTGCGGCCCGACTATAGTTAGTAAGTGTTCCCATAGCTTATTTTGGAAAGATGTGTTCCTACATCTTTTTTTTTATCTTCTAGTATTTCACGCTTGCACTCAATCAGCTTCTTTCAGTAGACGTTTTGACCATAGACGTGTTGGTAGCTGCCTGGGAGTATATTTGACCAAGCAATTTTGTTGTTGTCGGCAGAACCCTGTTTTGGCATGGAATTAATGTCCACTAGAGATGCTGGTGTTGTACGTGCTTGCCTCGAATAATTCAATAGGAATACTGGCTATACTCTTTACATAGTAAGAAGGATAATCCCTCACTAATTCACACTGAGCCATTGAGTATTGACTGAGGTTACTTATTCTTTGGAGACGTCTCTCCCCATCAAAATTCCTAACTATGGCTGAAGTTTATTCTTTACCTTCATGATCGACTACTGGCCATTGGTAATATGTCTCTTTTACCTCCGATTGGACTGATGTAGAAGAACAATCCCTATCAAAAATGACATCAGTCCATCTTCTCCAAATCCCAGGCCAACTATAGGGTGCTCGTAGTGGGTTGGGGACGTCTTACATTCTCAAACAAGTTCACCAGATCCATCTACTGGCCCTAGGTTAACCAATGACTGCCTGAGTGTGTTCATCCTCCCTTTAACAGCCCTAGAATTTAACGATGCTGGATAACACAGGCATTCTCCTTCTAAGAGAGACAGCTCACCGTAGTAAGCTAGGTGAGGAAATGTTTAGTCACCGACTACCTAACCATGGTATGAGTAGAAATGCTTTACATACTATTAAAAGAAATTCAGTTTACAGAAACATTATTTGCAGATAAAATATCATATCATGTAAAGTTAACTATTTACATTGATTGCATACAAGTCGATTTTATACGCGGCATTCTTAAGCGATAAAGTAGTTGTTTTAACACTACGCTACATTTATTTTAGGCTTTGACACCTATGCATCCTGTCGAGATGCCCTTCTCAGCAACAACTTGTCAGCAGCAAAGTACAGAATCGTATTTCCTTGCCAGTTTTGTATCTTCCTGTACTGCGAGTGGAAAAATAGCACGTTTACTTTCAAGATTGGTCACAATACAGAGAGAGATGTCGTTATGACCGGGAAAATGGCCCTGGTTCAGTCCAGAGGATTCTAGTTTACGATTTCAAGAAAGAGATCATTTCTGTTCTCATAGATCGATCAAGCTCTTGTAGACAGTATGTTTATGCAAGATGTAAGGCAGTACGTTTTGTGACAAGAGGATTTGCTTGGATAACAGGTATCGTTTCTACATATTTAAAGTAATCTTGAAAGAAATGGTTGTTGTGACACGAGGAAATTTTTAGGGCTTTTACTAAGTCTATGTTAAGCCCTCGCATCTTTTACCTTTTCAGTGTGATCGACTTTGATTTGTGTTGTTGTCAAGAGTTATAGCAGCCATGTATAGCAGAAATCTAGCTTAATAACAAATTGAAAAAGTAAACCAATCGGTAATAGTCAGAGGCACAAATGCATGGCATTTTCAGATGTGTGTGTGTTCAAGGGACCTAGTTTTAGCCACAATGGACTGATGTCTGCGAAAGATGTTGGTATGTTGGTCGCACTTCTCAAAGATTGGGTGACAGGATCAAACAACATGTTCCCGCCACTGTACGCCAAGCATCAGTTCTTCCCAGAGAACATCGATTTGGCGCTTGCAAAGCTAAAATAATTGCCAAAGCATGCGATACATACTTCGCATTAATAGGTTGCCATATACATATACTTTCCTTTCTGACGTTTCATACTCTGAAGAGTGTCAGACGAAAAAAGCTTTTAAGTATATTTTAAGTATGAAATCACTGGAAAAGACAAAATTTCACCATTACAGAACCATCGTAGTCTTCAATGGAATGAATTATTCTATCAAAAGAACAATAAGTGATAACTTTCTTGGTTTGAAAATGTTAATCCCTTAGTGAACAACTCCTCCGTGACTCAAAAGTTTTATTGCTAATGCTTTCGTCTTGTTGCCTTTATTTTTAGGAAGAAATGGTTCCAAGTTATCTTACTGGGGAGGTGGAGATCCTATCCAAGGAGGATGCAGTTGTAAACTTAGCAATAGTTGCTACAAGGTTGATTATGCCTGCAATTGCGATGCCAACGTTAAGAGAGAACTTGTTGATGAAGGATATGTGACCTCTAAAGACGACCTTCCAATAGCAGGCGGCTTTTTTGGTGATACAGATGGGGGATATCCAACCGAATACGTTAAATTTAAAGTGGGAAAACTTGAATGTAGATTAGGATGATTAATGTGTTTTTTAAAATACCTTTCCCAGAATGGCGTATCTTAGATACGCCGATAATAAAAGAATGACCTTATCAAATTAAACTAATTAGATACGTGCATGTTGTGCATGAACGTATGACTGGGACATGCACATGATAACCATCTGGCATCTTTTTAAAAAAATCAGCGAAAATCAATACTGCACTTGATTAACCATGGTTGCCAATGAATCCTTTCCTTGGTAGCAAATACGGAAGAATAATCAACACCAAAATATGTTTGGCTAATGCTCCTGATTCTCTTGAGCAATGTATCGATCAGTTTTTATCTTGTTTCCTTAATTATATAGATATTGTTACATTCTAACTTAAGTCTAATGCGACATGCCTTTCTTTGACGTCATATGTAAAACAAGTATCGACCTTCACGAGGATTCCAGATTTATAGTTTCAGAAATAGTTGGTATCTGTTATGTATGATAATTAAAATGACAACTCCTGCTTTGTAATACTTACTAGAAATTTCATGTCAATATTGCGACAAGCCCTTGTGAATGGAAGAATAATAACTTCAATTTCAAGATTGGTCATGATACAGAGGACGAGGTGCTTAAAACCGGGAAGTTTGCACCAGGCCCACTTCAGAGTATTCTAACGCACGGCATAAAGAGAGGGCTTATTCTGCATCTCATAGAGCGATCAGTCTCTAGCAAACAATACGCTTATGCAAAGTACAGAGATGCTCGCTTCGTGACATCGAGCATTGCATGGCTTATAACTTGCACATATTCAAGGTCATAAATCAGTTACTGAGACACCGACCTAGATCTTCTTGGAATTTGTCCAACTGTCTTACCCCAAAAGTCATAAGGAGTGCATCAATTCTAAGCAAAATATATATAGATAGAATAGTTACCACATAATTTAAGGTTACTTTCTTTTATGCACAATCCAATGAATGTAAGAAAGTCATCCGATTTCCAAAATAAGAACGAATCTGCTCACGCACTTGTTGTTCCAAGCTCTGTATTAGAAGAAAAAACACAAGAAGAAGGCAACACCTTATAACTGTATTTAAGAACAGCATTCATCTCACAACGATATCAGCCAGTAATTCACAAAACATAACAATAGTAATTTGATACAAATAATGTCTCTCTCTTCTATAATTAGACACATTAATCAGTTTTTTTTTCTGACTTTATCCCTTTCTGAGACAGTTACATTTTGACAAGAACAGGCTTAAGATTTTCCAAATTGTAAACTTTTAATTGCTCAAACTGGCTTGCTTAACAACCTTTCCAAAAATGTTTGAGTCCAGATTTAGGAGACATGCGTATCCCTGGGAGAAAATTACTTGCATAAAAGAACTTTGGGTATGCCAAGTTATATAAACTGTGTGCTTCTGTGTCACCCTAGTCTTTGTGAGGCTTTGGCTGAAGACCAAACATTATTTCGTAAGTCGATAAGAAATAAGAGTTTCCATACCTATTAATATTATAAATCACTTTACCGAGGGCCGATTACCATGGCATTCCTCCCATTTCCATTGTTTGCAGCTTGTCTTTCGGTATGACAAGATAACAATCTTGGTAGTCATTTTTGGGAATGATTTATAGTTATAGTGCTTCCTTTTACATCTTGGGATCAAAGAAGCTCTACAAACACAGTAGATATAAATTGTTTGTCTACGATCATCTGAACGTAAAACTTGGGGGTGGGGTTCCAAATATAAATATCCAGTTTTCGTACAGAACGCGAGAGGCAATTTTGGCGCTAACGCGAGAACATTGAACCCCGACTAAACACTTGGAAGTATGATTCAACATTACGAAAGTGTATCCATATTTTTCAGACAAGGCCAAATGGTCAGCAATGTCAACGGCAATAATCTCACGGGGTTAAATATGTGAAACGTCAGGTAACTTACTAGAAGTAGCCTTATTATGAATCGTCTTCTTTGCATGCTTGCAGGTTTTGCATCAATCGTTCTTACACTATGAGAACAAAGATTTCCCCTTATTATCCAGCCACCAGCAACACTTTAGGTACTTTATTGACGCTTAAGTGACAAAACTGGTAAAAAGTTCCTATTATTATGTCTGTGAGTTGTCTTCATGGCATGGAACAAACGCTAATTGCTTTCCAGGGAAAATGGATGTGGCAGTTAGGTTTGCTCTAAATTCGATGGACAGTAGCAGTCAATTGTTGGCACCCCAGTCAAAGAAATTAATGATCCTGACAACAGGAGAGGTGCATTTTTAGGCCGTTGGCTGTAACACTGGATATAAGTTCCACATCCAAAGTTAGAGACCTTCCCTTGTGTGTTCGATCTTTCAAGGACTTTCTCTAAGTTAGGAGCCCTTGACAGCGACTGTTCATTGCATTTTGTCAAAATATGAGAGCGTGTCTGACAATTTCCTTCAACTCTTTGACTGGATAAAGATTTTTTCTGTTGACGTCTATTAGCTTCACTCGAAGTAATTCGACCAACATATCATCCTTTTACTTTACAACTGCCAGTTGCGTTGGGCGATCCTTGAACAGCTCCTAATCATTGCTTGTATTCACTGTAGTCAAATCTTTTGACCTAATGTTTCCCTTGGAACCTTTTGCACATCTTTCCTCAATTCCTTTCCTCAAGGTGGTAAATGTCGCTCCTGTAGCTGAGTTTCGTCAAATGCTATAATGAAAAATGACCTTCCAATAACAGTTGGCTTTTTCGGTGATGTGGGCTTGGCGTACCCTAAAGAGTATGTCAAATATAAAATCGGGAAACTTGAATGTGAAGATCGATGATAAGTATAATGCACTCGTCAATATGGTTCCACTTGTGTTAGATATGAAGAAAGATTGAAGTAATTAAATAAAAGTGATATTATAAGAGCATGTGAGTTTGGACTTGATGTTACGCCTTGTCTAGTATACGGGAGGTGGTAATCAATAACTGACACATGTATATAATGTACACAATGAAAACTCTTGACAGTAACAGCAGAACATCAACCAAGGACTGATGGCAAGTAGATCTTTTACTCCAAAGCTGATCAAAAATGAGACTTTAACAGAGAGAAATTTCATAATTCTGCTTTGTTTCTCTTAGATCATGTACCGATCAGTTGGCAACGTCCTTCTTTAATAAGATTCAATGACGTCTTTCAAACCCTAAGGTGAGCACATTATAGATTATGAGTTGTCGCAGATATTAGTGATGTCATACTTGATACAACTGACATGTTTGGGAACTATTATTAAATATCTTAAATTTCTCTATTTGTGATGGTTTCTAGACTTGTTCTTAAGTTCTAGTCATTAAAATGCCACAACCTAACACCTGCTATGCACTGCTTTTCATTGATTACTTCCTCATAATTAAAACCAGTTTGGACGAAACTTTGCTTATACAATCCCGTTAAGTTTTAACTTTAAAATAGACTGGCTATCTACTTACCCCACGAGTGCACATTTTCATTGCAAGGTCATCTTCTCAAACCTTTTCAAAACACTGAAGATATCGTTTAAATGCGAGGAAGGTTAACGTGATGCTCTTTGGCAATTATGGTGATGGAGAGGTAGACATCGAAGATCATGTGTCTCATTCATATTCAATGCAGAGTAAAGAATTACCGTGCTGATTATGTATGGATGTTATCAACCTATCTTCCATCCATATATTCATTTCATTTACGATGCACCGCCAACATAAGATTAGGGGTAATTGTTGGGAAAAATTTTTTCTAGTAGTGTGTCTTTGATGCAGTGCATAAGCAAATCGTTGCTAGAAATGCAAATGATCTTCATTTTAATGTTTAAAGCATACGGGATTCTAATGCACTAAATAATAATCTATGTCGGTATCAACGAAGTTTTAAAGAATCAACTTACCAAAGTTAGTGGAAAAAGATCATATATGAGATAACTAAATTGATAAACAATGTCATCCAGATCACATTGTGTGTTTGCGGAGATAGACAATTCAGCTTTGTCAAAAACGTCCAGAAACTCTCAGTCTGTGATTGATTGTGGCAACTTAACTCCGGTTTTAAAATCAAGATTTAAGCCAATAGATGGAGGAATTGAGCATCATGATGATCATTATCAATAATTTGTTGTGCAGGTATCACCATTTCATCATTAAGTCTTTTAACATGTCGTCAATTACGTTGATGAGCTTTAAGACCTCTCAAGCCTTTACATGATTTTCCACAAGAACAATTAATCTACTAGTATATCGTAGACAATAGCCCTGACGAATCAAATGATCTGTAAATCGACATCTAGGTATCGGATGGTTAACATTACATGGGAACAGTTATACTTAACACTGAATGGCGAAAAAAAGTAGACAAAGAAAAAAGGAATATTCATTTCATTTATGGTTACCATTTGTGCAGTTTGTTTCTATTGGCCCTAACTTTCTATAATCACTTTGCTTATACGAAGTTCTGATTTTCAGTGACTTATGTTTGTAGTTATATACGAGGGGCATGGATGCAACTACTCCCAAAATTACTCTTAATGTTATCTTTCATTTAATCATTTAAGATTTAAAATGCTTTTGTGGTTTTCTTGCCGCTAATGGTGGCGCTATTAATGTTGGTGTGAGTTTGATTGCCTTATAGCTGTAATGCTATGTATAAGCACAGTATTCTGATAAAGATGATGCCGCAGCGACAAAGACGGTGGTATTTCATTTAGCCAAAATAAGCACAGAAATAGATACAAGCGTTTTGCGTAAAGACGAGTCGTCGGTTTGAGTATGGCTTTCCGGGCAGACAATTACAGGTTGCACATGTCTCGACTCCCACTAATTGCAGCTGTTGTATTAATGTTCCACTCATGACATGCATTCATTCCACAATTCTTGAAAGCAGTTTTAAATACTAAAATTGCGCTAGAATGAATCGCAACTTAGAATCTAGTTCAGTATACTAATGTTCTAACCTTTAATCCTCGAATAAGCCACGGGTCCTAATTTAAAGAACTTAATGTCTTGTTTGAACTTTTATTCGAGGTGGCGGGGGATTATTTTGAACTTTCCTCAAAGGTTTATATGAAAAAAGGTAATTGTCCTTTTTGTGTTTAACCACAATGAACTCAATTTACTTTCCCTAGAAGGTGACCAATTTGCAAATAAAAGTTCATAATCAATAACGATGTCTTAATCATAATTAACGTGTCACGATTAGCCATGAGTTCTTGTAGTGCTGCGGAATTAAAGGAATCAAGGTCAGGAATCAGAATCAGGGACAAGAAACAAATGATAAGTCTTGGGGATAATCCAAATATAAGCCCGGATTCTGGATCACTTTTTTGCAATGAAACCTTTATAGTACTAGTCAGGAATAACCCAGTGATCATAGTTGACCATGATATCTTTATGGAAGTGACTAACAAGGAAATCATCGTAGTGAGAATCCCTTTTGCTTGAATGATAATACTTGGTGAAAGTTTGCTTGCTTCTAGCTACTATACGCAATACTAATTGCCATATACCTAATGTCGAGACAATAAGTGTGTATTCCTTTGACCGTTCGTATTTCCACCTAATGAAAAGCAATGTATTAGATCACCGGAGCTATCTCCACAGCACCTTGTTAAACAATTTTGGATTTCATGTTTCAGTTAACAGCTCTTTATAAGTTATTCAAGTTTTCTTTTCGCTAAACACTGGACAAGTCTAAAGTACTTGCTAGTTATTTTTTTCAATCAAGACCATTATATTTATAAAGTTTCTTGGGCTCCTAGAACCGGACAGCAGTTTGCTTCTCCACTCACAAGTCACGACACGACAAGGAATCGTCACTGGTTGGACAAGTACCAATATACATTTCATGTTTGTTAATCATCTTTCTAAATGAAGCACAGACATTAAGCTGGAGGTAATAATAAGAGGGAAAAGATAAAAGAACTCGGGCCAGTTGTCCTGGCGAATTACAAAACCATGACAAAGAGCAAGAAAATTGTGACAATCCTGGTTGACAAGTTAAATAAAAAAGCCCCTTGTATATTTGGAACTTGTAATTACAGAAACTGATGTCATTAAAACAGTAATAAGGTGTTGTGTGAACTGTCAAAATTGTGCTAATTATAATAAATACCAAGATGAAGAAGGATCATTAGCAGATCAGTAGAATCTATCCTTATATACAACATGTAGATGATTCCTCTGCCAGATTTTTCTATTTTAAACCACCTAAAATCTGTCGTTCTGCTGGCACTCATGATAAGAAACTAGAAGTTCGTCATCAGGCCTCCTTAAATTTTGATATGAACTTCTCACAAAATGTACTATTATTTATCACTAACCACAGAAAATGAAACTCGCATTTCATCTTACTGTATATCTGCCAATCAAAAAATGGAATGTAGCTCTACTTATTGTTGTGATCAATATGAAATATCATGCCTTGGGGCCCTACTATGGTGGATGATCATTGCAAAAATAAACTTTTGATGAGGTTTTAATCGATGGTTGGGAGAGTGGGTTGCCTTATTTGAATATTTCCGGTCGAGAGCATTAAGGGAGCAGAGAGACAAGACTATGCTTTTCTGCATGTATATTAAGACCACTGGGACAGCTATAGCAACAGGATAAATGTTGTGGCTCTACTATTATTGATGCCATTATTTATATCACAACTTAAGTCGTTTTTACGATTGCTGTCATCTGCGTTTCTGTCATGTGCCATATCTTCCCATGAGTGTTGAAAATCTCAGCTTTACCTAGATTTCAATCTTTGGTGGCACGTTGGACGAGTTGACCTCCTCGTTTGCGATCACTGCTTAGTAACTGGCATTAAAGGTTATTTTTAGGCATCCTTCCAAGGTCAATTCATGCAGAGAAGCCTCGGAGACAACACTGATGTTGATACTGCTCTAGAAGAAACTTCCATGTTTTTGACGTCTCGTGATTAAATTTCTACCAAGGTGTAAAGACGAGATTCCTAAAACGTTTGGTTGTCGCATGTGGATTTGGTGTGCACAACAACTTGATAAGATCACACCTCAATAAACTTGATAGGATCACACCTCAATAAATAATGAACTTTGTGGTCATCCTATCATTTAGCGACCAGGCTGTTTAAATAAACAATTCATAGACAAGTAAGGCTATTTAGACTCAATTTGAGTTGCTAGTCCGATAATGCTGAGGTTGCTATAAAGCTTGTCGAGAAGCCGACTATTGTTCAGTATGTAAAGTAGACCAAGAGGTAATAGAGCAGTCTCAACAAGGCGTCTTTGTCAATGAATTCTAATTTTTTCTTTGGCTGTTTCATTCGCAAAAGTCATGTAGACTGTATTACATCAAGCTCCTAACCCTTGCTAAGATTCGGTAAGAGCAGAGGTTGGCACTTAATTCAGAGAATGCATTGGAGAAGTACATATGCAAAGTATTTCTGTACCAATGATAAAAAAAATATATCATGATAAACATTATAATCTATTGTGTAGCGTCTAAGATTGGAAATTCATATTAATCTTATCTAAGAGATATATTTGCCAGCTAATTATCTTTGTCAGAAATTTTAAAAGCTGTTTAACGGCTGGTCTCACTTCGCTTACTGTTGACCACTTATGAATTTCATACATCAAAAGTCTCTTGGGCATGTTCTTCGGACCATCATCCTTCGTAGTCTGTCATAAAAAAGAAATCATAATAAAGCGGGTTTTTGTTTCATATTTGTGTTTGCTTAGCAGCTGAGCTGTACTTTGATCTTTGTAACACTATCAGTCTCGTTTGCTTCATAGATGTCTTTTTAATCATTTCTGTCAGCAAAAGCTTGATAGCTCATTTCCTTCTTTCCACTAATTAATAACCATTTATAATCCGAATCTTAAACTATCTTTTTGTGGTACAAAATTTGAAAATCGCCTTGAAAACTGGCGACATTGGGCTAGAAGCATACTTAAAAGCTTTTTTGTCTGACACTCCTCGGAGAATGAAACGTCAGAAAGGAAAGTAAATGTATATGGCAACTTATTTATAAAAATAGGTAGCAAAACTAGCCAATCTTAAATAAGAGAGGAAGCAAAGAAAGACAAAATGAAGAAACAAAACATTATTGGAAGGGTCCAAGGGAAAAAACGAACTCTTTCTGCCTACAGAGTACTGGTTTCTTGTTTAATTGTAGACAGACTCCAAATACACTTAGATGAAAGGACGATCTAGCTGTGACAATTATCCCAAAATTCTCGTCCTTATTTAGCGCATTCTGAATTTTCTAGTAAATGTAAGCCTATGGCAGAATCGCATGTTTTGGCTGTCATTTTCGTTTTACAAACGCGAGATGGCTGTTCTCTAGGAGGAAATGATGCTTGGAATACCGTGGAGTGAAAGATAGTGTACAAGAAGATAGATAGGAAAAGAAGATTATACTTCTTGTTGGTGAAACAATAGGTAGGTCATCAATAATATACAGTTCCTTACTACACGAAAAGAAAAGGGAAATCATGACAAGGTTTTCAGATATTTTTAATAAAACGTCAGTGCATGGTTATATATTCCGGGGACTGTGGTTTAGTTGGCTTCAACCAATTTTAACAGTTATGATTTTTATAGGGACTTACTAAGGTACTTTAACTTTTCAGCAATTTGAGACTTCGGCAATATGTAACCTAATGAGATAAAACGCACTTATAAATAGGCTTGAATGTTTTGTATTTTTGCCAGCTGATTATTTTTGATAGTACTCTCAATGACGGTGCTACATAACAACATAATAGTGTTATTAAGTGCAAGCAAATCGAAATACAAGCCTTTTCGTCCTCGTCTATTTGTTCCGCGAATTTCAAGCATCACACTCCTTGACAAAATCATACAAAATTTTTTCCTTTCAATAGAAGAGACATTAAACTGATTTGTGATGGATCCAAACCCAGCAAGCATTTTAGCATGGTTTCATAGGATCATTTTCTATTCATGCACATCAAAAAATAGCCATAAAAAGTAACGTCTACTAAAATTTGCAGATGGAAGCAACAGTTTTGTGCAATGCTGATCAGTAAAGACAAGCTGTAAAATGTAAGCAATGCCTTAGTTCAATGCTCCGCAAGATTCTACTCTAGAATCAACAAAATCTTCACCATCTTCCAGATAATACCGGTCGGCAAGGTTTCTTGTGACAGGATATTTTCAGGTCCCTGGTTTGTTTAGCTTTGGACTCGAGCACCAATTACGCTCAGTGGCTTAGTGATGTTCATGTTTCACAGGGTGAGCCAATTCATCCTTTCTACTCGTGAAGTTTATAAACGAAAAGCTAACTGGGAGTAGCTAATGAACAAATGAATTCCGCATTAAGTATGCGTACGTTTTGGATTGGACATTAGGTTACATTAACATTTCCTTGGAAGTTCCGTTCCATACATCGTGGTTGTTTTTATTCACTTTGGAAGTCTGATGGCTAGATAGATGAATGATGTGTAGTGAGGTTGATTTATATTTATATTTAATTTGCACTATTCAAATGTGAAAAGGTATTATTCATTCTAACATAGGATTGGTGAAATTGGCAAGACCAGTATAAAGAGCGACTATCGCACATTCGAATGAAGCTTGAAAACCTTTGGGAATAGCCAGGTAAGAATTCAATATTCATGAAAGTACAGTAACTAATATGATGTCTCTCGATTTGTATGTATTTATGTGAAAGGTCTAGCTAATTTCAAGGCTAGTTATACAACTGATGACAAATTATCAGATTTGTCACAAGATTTCAATTCTTTCCATGTAAGAAAGAGTGTTTGCGGATGAAATAATTGGCAGGACCACAAAGAAACTATTCATCAGTTGCCACTCTTCAGAGTGTAAAAGAATAAATAGATGGCAACCTTTTTAAAAGAAACATGGATCGAGACTAGTCAGTCATAAATAGGAGGAAAAAAGGAAAAAATGAAAGAGAAAATGAGGAAACAAGGCATCATTGGAATAATCCATTTGAAAAGCAAAGAACCGGCTCTCTCTCTTTCCCTCTCTCTGTCTCTCTGTCTCTCTCTGCAGAGTTGCGGATTCCTTGTTTTATTATAGAGAGACTTCCGTATATGTACACGGTAGGACGTTCTATCTGTGCAATTTATCTGAAACATTTCGTCCCTGTGAATTTTGGCACATTGTAAATTTTCTAGTAAACGTTTGCCTTTGGTAGAATAGCATTTTTTGGCATTCTTGTTATCTTCTCAAGTGGGAAGGGGCCGTTCTCTAAGAGGAAATGATGCTTGGCGTACATTGGAACATGTTGTTTGATCATGTTATTCAATCTTTGAGGAGTCCTTAAAAGTTTTTTCTAATAGGCGTCCAACTGCATCCCAATTAGTACTGACTAGTACCTTTCGCACTTGGAAACTTTGACAAAAATAGTTGTATCTTAACTCTGTCTGGTATTGAATATGGAGCAAAATATTTTACGTAGTAGGAACTGACAAGAAGGAATCAAAGGAAAGGCCAGATACAACAAAATTTTCAATCAAAGTAAAACGTTAAGATATGCTACTCAAAATTATGTAGGAAGTCAAGGAAAGACTTTCTAAGAATCTTTAAAGGAGATCTTTCTTCTGGATTAAAAGATTTGTCACAAGCTCCTGTATCGTTATATTTAAGCAATTTCCCTTTCTTAAAGCTGCGAACTCTTCATCTGGTAAATCTTTAATTAAACGAGATAATAAGTAATGATTCAAGTTTATTATGCGTGGAATGAAGAGAGCATTTGTCAAAATAGTGGCAAGCCAACGGATGCATGTCAGTTTTAGAGGATCGACAAAAATGGAGCGTCAAATTTTATCTATTGGAAAATCAAGAAAATACCCAACAATGTATGCCACAGGCAGAGACAATTTATCACAAGCTTTAATTGCTTCAACACAAATGCACGTGGCTTTGTCTAACGACACATCTGTTGTTTTATCAACAAGAAATGTAATCTTCGTTCCTTGAATATCATTAAGTAAATTCTCTGTCAACAGGGGGTCAATCATTCTTCAAATAATTTTCGAGCATTTAGCACAATAAAGTCTCAAATTTTTAAGGGGACTGCTGAATAAATTATAAAAAGATGTCCCCTAAGGTATTCAATTTTTGAACAACCTTTTTGTCGTACAATGCTTAAAAATTGCCTTGAAAATTTGCGACATTGCGCTAAAAACGTACTTAAAAGCTACGTGTATTGGAGTCTGTCAACATTAAGACAAAAAAAGCAGTACTCTGTAGGCAGAAAGACTTGATATTTTCACTTGGACTTCTCCAATAAAGTTTTGTCTCTTTATTTTCTCTTTCCTTCTTCCCTTTCTTGTCTAGGATTGGCTAGTTTTGCTACATGTTTTGTATAAATATGTTGCCATATACATATACTTTCCTTTCTGACGAAAAGAGCTTTTAAGTATGATTTTTGCGCAATGTCGCAAATTTTCAAGGCAGTATTCAAATTTATAGACATTGCAAACAGCATAATGGAAGAAAAAATTTTAGTTTTCTTTGTAGCTTCTTCCTTTTCGTACAGAGGGGCAAGTAATTCTTTATAACAGTGTTGCATGGCCGACTTCTTCTCAATGGATTAGTAAATTATTATGTTTTTGAATTGCCTTCTTTCTTGCGTTAAGAGTCTTCTTTAAAAGCTTAAAGAAAACAGCCATCGGTCGATTTTCTTAGGCAAAGAAAATTCCAATAAAATATCTTCTTTCTGTTTATGATTTCTGATTTTCGGTAGTATCTTTTATAATTTTATTTTATAGATGTTTGAGGATGGTGACAAGAGGATTTATAGACTTGACTAGCCAAATGACTACTATATATATATATATGTGTGTGATGGCTTTCATATCTTTGAGTCTTTGATTACAAAATAATGCATTGAGGGACTAGCAAGGCTTCTATCTCTTAGTATTGATTACGCAGCTTATCATACCCATGCAAGATTTCATAATTACTAAATGAATCAAACGATATATCTTTTACCAGGAAGCAAGTTTAGAGAAAATGTCGGCTGCGTACATCACACATGGAAACATATACTAACGATTGATTACGTTACTGTTGCCTCTGCAACACTAAGGTTTCATAATCACTGCTTAGACTTTAAATCCCAATTAAAAACTATACTATGTATAAAGCCAGACGTGCATGATTTCTTTTGTTGTATGGCATAGCCATCGGCTCATATCCTAAACAATAATCCCTTTCTGATACCAATTTCCAGTTTTCGGCATCGAAAGACAACATAATATCAAAAAATCCACCATAACTAATTTGGCCTGGTAATTATTACATTTAATGGCGAGGAATATTTTCGCAAAAGAGCAAAATGACTGAATGAATTACGTTGTCTTCAACATTATGTAATAATATTGTAAAGTATTAGCGTTAGCTTTAAATATTTATCAAGGCATATTTATCACTAGCCTATTTAACACTATTTATCACTATATATTTAACACTTTGCAAACACTTCTCTCGAGTATTTTCTCAGAAACCAATTGCAAACCATTTTCTCGCCAAATCTTAACATGACAACCACGAAATGAAAAGCTTTATAGCACCATCTGGAAAGTGGGAGAAGGAAATCCAATAATGAAATTAACTAGTGTGATATGCATTGACCTTGATATTGTCTCGCAATCTTTGCTGGGAGAGTCGTGTTACGAGAATTTAGCTTGGAAGGTTCATTAAAGATATCCTGTAAACTAGTGTTTGAGTAGTGCTTGCAAACAAGGAGGACAACGCCACTAAAGTACCAACATAAACAGAGATCTACGAAAACCTGAGATTTTGCTGAAATCATGGGAGAACATGGCAGCATTAAGATCAACAGTAAAAGGAGTTTAGGTGTGATCAAAAGAAAACTAATTGTCACCATGTAAGAAGAGCCACAACAATAGTACTGTTCTTAGATCTCGTCCAGGTACTACCTGCCACAATTGTAGACGGCAATGCGTTTACTGTAATGAGGTATTCATTTTTGCAAGTAAGTCAAATACACAACTGCAATCCCCATCAAAGGAAAGTTATCATCCTTATTCAATGAAACGGACAACTTTTGGGCAACTAAAGTAATTATTTAGTTTTCAACTCTGTCCTCTAAAGTGGATTGCAACTACTCATTTCCAAGTTTGAGTATTTCTTCGACATTTTTCTTCTGGACACTGATTTAAAGAATGCTTTAAATTCTATTTTCAGCATTACAAATTTTAAGCCCCATGCACACGGGGGTACAATTTCTACGACAATGAAAGACATAAGACGATAGAGTACGGAGGACCAATTTTCTTACCGAGACAGTGACTTTGATGGGATGTTTCGCAGTAGCAGGGTTCCACGTAAAGTTCTGGGCACCTTTTATTCTCATTAATTATTGATATTAATTATCAAAGGAATCTTAAAGGTATGCCACGGAGTGTATTCTTCAAGGGATTATATGATACCGTAATGCCATCATGCCATTCATCCAGTAATATGATTTAATGTCTTTGATGCTATCGTGTGCAGGTAACGTCTATACTGTGGAGCTCATCTGAGGCAATAGTTAAAAGAAAATAAAAACATTTCGCCAACAAAGCAAAACATATTTAAAGTTTTTTTCAATGCAAAATTCTTTTATCTATTTTTAGTTACCATTATAACTTGACCAAAAACTTATAAGAAGGCAAAATTTAAAGAAATCAAACAAATACACCGCCTAGTAGCTAGGAGCCAAAACTGCGATGAATCTGAAAAACTGAATGATAGTTTTTTTCATTTTTTTTTAACGAGAAGGAAGTAGTAATATCAAAATGTCATGATTTATATGCTTAACTTAAAAAACCCCGACCAAGCCTGTCTGCCCAAAGAAATGGAAGGACGTCCAAGCAAACCAAACATAAACTGGAAGTCAATGAAGGAAAACAACATCTGGAATTGCAAGACTAACCCTGAAGTACAGTAATTTCGGCTCATAAATACATAGAAATTGATTAAAACCCAATCTACAAATATACAGAGAAAACTGCATAGTGTCGATAATCCCTCGATTCCAAATTATCGAAAAAATGTATCATAACAGACTACAAAGTTACCAACAACTTATTCAAAAAAGGAGGTAATGTCATCTATATAATCGCAATGACAAGGGAAGAATAGATTTTTGACTTCAGTCTCAATTCTAATGCAGCTCAACTTAGGAACGTAGTTACCTTTTCACTAACACATGCAATACATACTTGAAGGTGGACCCAGTTCAGCTCCTATGTTATTAAATATGAATATAATAGATTTAGGCTTACACTTAAAAATGGACATAACCTACAACAGCATAAAAGAGCTCTACCAAACAATTCATCAAATTATACAGCGCATGTCTTGCAAAACGAATTCATAAATTATATGTCGAATGGAAACGTAATATGGAACCCAACTTTAGCTTAGGTATGCTTCTTTTTGCGACTATGAGTAAAACCAAAGTATTGCGAGTATTAATAGATGGAAAATTTAAAAGGACATATTGTAAACTATATACATACTTGATTCGCCTAGGTCTTTGTTGAACAAAAGTAACCGATACTATTACAGGTTTGCAACACATTAATGTATTAGGTAAAACCACTCAACTTGTGAACAAAGCTCTACAGTTATTAAGCTGGAAACAGGATGAAGTTTCCTGCAGAAAATGATGTTTATACTAAGACACAAGAGATGCGGATCAGTGTAAATAAATAAAGAAGCAATACTATACAAGGATGGTTATGGCCATAAACCATGGAATTTGTATTAGGAGAGCCTTGAAAATCAACGAAATTATGATCAAAGAAAAGCTCAATCAAACGCACGGTCGTGAACATGTTACAAACTAGCTAATAGCTTAAGGTAGAACGTGACTATAGTAATATAAATTGATAACGACGTCAGTGCAAGGGGAATGGTAGATCAAGTTAATAAAAGTCTACACAAACTATTTGGTTCTTCTTCGGAACACTCAATATAATATAATTTACAACATGTTTACTCTATTAATATATATTTCAATTCCCCAAATTTTGGGTGCTATTGTTGTTTGCTACATTGATTTAACTTAAACTAAAACGTTGTGTTCTTATTTCCTAATATAAAGCTCTCGTTTCCACAGTTGTAACAAGTAATATTTGGGAGTTCTTGCAGCAGTCGAGATATGAACGTGTATGCAGGTGTCCATACGTATGTATGTATGTATTTATGTATGTATGTATGTATGTATGTATGTATGTATGTATGTATGAATGTATGTATGTATG
>JANTCA010021103.1:0-23850 GCA_024741275.1 Chironex yamaguchii
GCAGGTTTCAGTTGGGGTTCTAAGTCCTTCAGAACAAGTCCACTCCAGGTCTTCTTCGGAGCAGTACGAGAACACTTCCACCTTACAGGAGGAGGCTCCTTCCAGGATCATTTGCAGAGTCTGTTGTCGGTCATTCGAGCTATGTGACCGAGCCAACACAGTTGATTTTTCTTCAGCACCCCAGCAAGTTTTGGCTGCCTACAGCAGTGATGTCGAATGGTTATGTTGCTAAGCCGTTCCCTCTGAGAAACTCCACTGATTGTATGGAGACAATACATTTGGAATACCTCCAGCCGATCTGTGTCCAGTTTTAGGGGACACCAGGATTCTGAGCCATACACTAAGATCGGCAATATTGCTGCATTGAACACCTTCATTTTTGTTTCGAGGGTAATAAAAGAATGGCACCATAGATGGGTTGACAGTCTTCCAAAAGCAATTGAGGCTATCGAGATTTGGTGCAGTTTGTCTTCTGTTGGGGCTACTTTGTCGTCAATGAGAATCGAGCCGAGGTATGTGAATTGGTTGACGTTTTCTAAGACCTTGCCGTATACTTGCACGTTTGGTGTTGGAGTGCAGAAGCTAAGTACCATTGATTCGTAGGCCAAGCTTTCCAGCATCCATAGCAATGCTATCAACCAGACATTGAGCAGAGGCCTCATCTGGTGCCAGGGCAGAAATGTCATTGGCGTACTCGAGGTCAGCTACATGTAAACTGCCTGAAATATCGACGCCATCCAAGGGCCCAACTGACTTGGCCATAACATAATCTAGTACAAGGTTGAACATCATAGGTGAGACAATGCAGCCTTGTCAAACACCGGTAGTAGGCGTATAACAGAATCAGCATTCTGTATGTTGAGAAATTCAAATTATCAGCTACATTCGGAAGAGTTGGACAAACCACAAACCATAGTGGGTAAATGATTTGTTATTCCTGAGATAAATATCAATAGTTGGTGGCAGTTTGTAAAAGAATAACTGCAGCAATTATACAAATGAAGAAAGAGAAGACAACAGATAGAACACAAATACATCAACTTCAGACTGAATGAATTGTTTTACTCAACATCACAATGCGTGCCTTCATGTCAATAATTGGCACAACTGTTACATTGTAGTTTATTTGTGTTTTGTTCATTACTATACTTGTCTATCTATACTTCTTTATAGATTTTGACCACAACATTTTTTTGTAAATAGGTCAGTTCTACTTGTATGGAGTATGTGAGATGTACATATTTTTACTAAAAAATTTCAGTGAGATGGTAAGTAAATGTTCATAGTCAAGTTTTGTATTATTTATTCCATGATTTTATTTGATAAATGCCTTGATTTGCCTAACATAGCTTAATCAATGGCTTACAAATTAATTTGTTGTCTAAGTCACTCACTCTTACCTTCACTCTTTTTTCAATCTAATGCACATGTTAACTCTTTAACATTGGCTGTATCTTAAATAATTGCATAAGATTCTGATAAGAAGATTCATTATATGATAATATTGATGGTGCTGACAGTCTTTATGCATTCATTTACACAGGGGTAGGTTCATGGGTAGAGCATTCTTAGACACTTCATAATGTACTTCAACTTGATGACAGAAATATATTAAAGTCATGTTAAACCATTTTTAAGCCTTACTGTTCTGATAAAATTCAAGAAAGGTTGGTATTTTAGTTAGGTGAAATAGATGTTACACTTGCTAGAAATATTTTTTGTTGTTGGATTTAATAGGGATGCCATTGAATATTCTTGACACACACAGAAATTGGCAAGCATGGTGTTAGTGGTTCTGCAGCTGTTGATCAGTTTATAATGACAAAGTATTTAAACATCTCAAATATTGGAATAACATGTTAAACATTTTAATGACTTATTGTAAGACATTCTGTTCACCTGATTACTATGTTGGTGTGACTGGCATTTACAATCTATGTGTTTTTCAGGAATCTACAACAGAAAATGTAAAAGCTGCATTATCCGTTGTTCTTTCTAATGATGGAAGTTATGTGGCTGTTGTTTGGGAAGGTAATTTGACATTTTTTCATTTTACTGTACATGACTGCTTATAGTTTTATTAAACTTTTGTGATAACTGCTTAAGTTAAAATGTACTCTGTTTGATCTGTCAAGGATAAGTCTCAAGGTTCTCCTGTATTGCCACATGTTTTCAAGGTCTTGTGTCACTGAACGTTCTTAGAGAGACTGCAGTATGTGTTGTGTTAAGTTGAAAAGTTAGCTGTCCTAACTGTGAGTTCTAGAATGACTGATGGAAAGTTAAACAATTGTAATGATCTTTTCCAATTGGTTGTAGAACTAATTATGTCAAAAAGTAATAACTTTTCATCCTCTATTTTGTTTTAAAATGTAAATCAGAACCAGACAACAGCATATATGTAGATGTATACATTCTCCCAAAGGAAAACTGGATTAAAGAGTTATCAGTTACTGTTGCCAAAATAAAGCCAGCCCAAGCAGATCAGGCAAGTGACATAATATTGTACACATTACTTGAAAGCATGATGAGTGTCAAGAAACATAGAAGTTTAAACATTTTAAGACATTTCCTTAATATTCTAAATGCTCACAGGAAACAGGATGCAAAAATTTGTGTATTGACAGTTGAAGTTGTCAAAACCAAACAAGTGTTGTGGGGTGTCAGAATGGCTCATCTCATAAAAAGGTTAAGGAAAGTTACAGGATGAATACTCATGTGAATAAAAAGTTATCAAACTTATATAGTTGTAACAAACAGTCACTTAATTTACAATTTTTTTACTTATTTTACTAGTGAGATTAACTGCTTTCACTGAAAAGTAATTAACGTACATGAAATCAAATTGAGCATGAAAAGCACATACACCATGCCTGTAATGAATGTAAATGAATGATTTGAATTTTGTGCAAAAAACCAGATAGATAACCTCTATTTTGACTTTTCAGCAAAAGATGTTTTGATTGTATAAGCTCCAGGTTGCAGAACTGTTTATACCTTAATAAAGACATGTGTTGAGATGTCCTTGGAGCAGGGACAAAGACATTTTTTGGTTGTTTTGTTCCTTTCCCTAGTGCTGACACTGTCTATAAGATCTAAATCCTAATCTCTAAAAATCCATATTAGCAGTTTCTGGTTGCCCATTGGAAAGATGAAGATATGTCTGTCACATTCTATTAAAACAAATGAGAATTTCTTAGAACTTGAATTCTGTTTTAAATTACCTAGTAACAAAACAAGTCTTACAAAGAGGTTGTGTCAGAGTCCCTTGCCTTTGGCTTCCAGCCCACGTGGTATTTTGTGATTGACTTGCAACTGTCAGAACATTTCATGATTGGCTTGCAGCCCTCAGCAACCCTTGATTTCAAGCAGGCTGATGCTCTTACAATTTTTTCAATTCTTCATCAAGGTTGATTATTGACTGTCATGAAAGCATAACAAGTTGTGAGCTTTCTGAAAGCAAACACTGTGCTACTCTGGCAGGATAATAAACTAGCAGCTGACTGCATAATGCCACATGCATTCCCTAAATTTACCAGGTGAATCAAAAATGGAAAAGTTGATTGTTGGTAAAAAGGGACTGATATTGTAGAAGATAACAAGAGCCGTCATCACTAAAATTACAGTTGCCAAGAGTTTTGCTTATAACGTGACATTTGCAGCTGCAGATGTTGCAACCATTTGTATCTGCCCCTGTTGATGATGGTGTGGTGGTCTTGGTGTGTTGTATTGTATTGTGTTGGTTTGTTCTGCTTTGTATTTTATTGAAGTACAGCATATCACATAGAGGTATAGCATGGTATAATGGTGAAATGTGCAGCATAGTATGGCTTAGCATACAATTGGTAAATCATCACACTCAAGAAGCACAAAGCCCTTGTTCAAATATGATATAAAATGTGGTCTAAATATACCAATTGGTAAAATTGACATAGCCCTTTAAGTACTGTTGTCTGATAATTCACTTGTAAACTGATACCAAAAAGAATTGATTAAGAGTTAAACATTCACAAGCAAGACGTAGCATTATACCATGAAAGTGGCATTAGCCATATGCAGGTGTATAATGAGGTAACATATGTTAAGAATGCAATATCATGTTTTGTTATGGTATGGTATATTATAATAGAAGATTTTATAAAATTATAGCATAGCATAGCAAACCTACATCTTACCTCCAGGCAGTCAACCACCAATTATGTTTTTGTTCATAGGATGCAGATTTATTTCCAAAAGATAATCTTATGTTGGATCAGGATGGAACAGAGGTAGGTCAATGTGATAGCAAAACTCTTATTAGCACCTTACTCACACTTAAAATACATATTTCTTGAGAGTGCAACACAGCCACAATAGCTCCAACTGGAAGCTGAGGGAATTGAAAGTTGTAAACCTCAGTCTTGACATATGTACATATTTGTAGTTGCTGTTGCAAATACAGATGCAGATTTGGACTTTAAACTGATCTGGTTTACGCAAAAATCTGGGGCAGAGCTCACCAAAAAAATTTAGGACTGCAAATTGGCATTCCTCTTTACAAAGTTGGAATGCAATTTTTAAAAATTAGCTTAAACAAATAATGAAGCAAAATGATGTAGGTATGCTGCATTCAATGTAATCTCCTATTTTCTATGTGAAAATAGCATACTTATATTTTGTAAATCATCTGTACCAAAACAACATTATTTAAATGTCCAGAAGACTTAGGGGATTCAAAGCTGAGGGGATTCAAAATTGTAAACCGTAGATGTGAAATGTGTATATATTTTTAATTCCTGTTGCAAATACATTTATCATGTCCCTGGGTGGCAAATAAGGGAATGACCTTCAGATATAAAGTTCATTTGTTATTATTTATTGAAGAAGCATTCCTAAACCAAATAAAGGACTACCTTTTGTAAGGCTTAGTACTCCTTGACCATCCTTGGCTGGCTTATTGTGATACCTCAGCTATAAGAATATAATAACTAGTGATTTTAAGTGGTTTAGAAATAAAGCTAAGACTTTGCCCATGTCTACTTGACATTGTACAATAGAGCCAGTTTTCCCCACAAGCCTAGGGTATCTTTGTTGAGTATCACCCCTCATGAACTTTAGTTTTGTAAAGTGGTGACATGACATCAAGTCCAACGTATTCCCATGTATGAAAGAAGGTTAAAAACATTAGATCATACTCAACAATATTAGTCACTGTAAGATATCACCCAGATGGATGAAAGTAGAAGGCCATTGTTACTGTCACCTTGAGTTACGTGCTTACAAGTTAAAGCTATGGAAGCCAACCCATGGATGCAGACCCAAAGGCTATTCAAAGCTCATCTTCTTTGACATACTGAGACAGCAGGGGTAAGCAACAAGGCATGATGATGTTGATGTTGTCTTGAGAAACTATTTGTTTGCTTGCTTTATGGCAACTTCGTTAGTAGTATGCATGATTTCACTTATTTAACTTAATACTTTTACTTGCTGTTTATGACAGAATAGATACAATGCATTAATTAATTATAATATTTTGCCAATGTGCAATGGTTCCCAAGCATATATGATTTCTGGCATGTTGACAAATATTGATTTTGCAAAACAGATATTTGTTTTACTTTATTTATTTTACTACTGCTGTCATCATCTTTTACGTATTAGGGAGATGATACAGCTTTGCAAGGTGAAGTGCAGCACATGTTTTCCAAACCAACCTCCCTTATGAAAATCCCACTTACAGTCCCTAGCAGCAAGCCATCTGTCATGACACTTGGAAGTGCACTTAGGACAGTAGATGGTGAAAATGCACAAGTTGGTTCAGGCTACAACCACCTACTAACACAACCCTGGATGGACAGTTTTAATGAGAAAATGCAAGGAAAGTTTAATCAATACTTGCGTTTTCTTCCACCAGTTGATGAGAAATGGTAAGTACTCAGGTGGCACCCCCAGAAATGTTTTTTTTTTCTGATTTATACTTTTTTCATTTTATCAATTAGATATGTATTCATTTATTCATTTGCATGAAATGTATAAGGATAATGATATTTGGATAAATAGCAATGCAAGATCATATTTCAATCTTAATATATTTAGGCCAGTCTAAACTAAAATGAGAGAACCAGGAAAAAGAGTTGATTTTTTCATTTAAACCCTTCTAATATTTCTTTGCTTTTCATTTTATTTTTGGCCTGTGTTTTACTGCTTATTATTGTCTGTTATTGCTCCATGTTCCTTATAAAAAACTGCCTTATATCTTTATATTTCTGCTTATGATGTTTCATACTCTGATGAGTAGCGGATCAAAAAAACTTTAAGCATGATACTACAAATTTTAAGGTGATTTTTGAGTTTTGTGTATTTTTTTTTGTTTTTATGTCTTTTGTCTACCTGCTTACTTGTCTGTTCATTTCCTTTTTTCCAGTTATTTGAACTTCAGTGAAGCAAACTGAGAATTTCAAGTTACATTGTCCTTGCCAAATAAGAAAAAAAAATTATTTGACTTTGAAATTACCCACCTTTAAGTTAGTGCCATTGTTGTTTGTGACTACAAGCACATATCCTGTACATAAGCTACAGGTAGACAGCAGCAAAAACCACTTATGACAAACAACAACAAGAGGAGTAAGGACAAAGTGGCCTTTGCTAGAGGATGCTGCTTGCAAAGACGAAAGCCTAAATGTGAACCTTGGTTACTTTTCTTGGCTATATCTGTATGTAACAATTTTTATGATGTCTTTAATATTATGCTTTTAATTTTGACTTTTTTATTAAAAATATACTTTGTACTTTATCATTTAGTTCTTTACCGACAGTGCGCTTTCTAGGACCAACAAAGCGCAGGGATCCAGCAAGTACTGATGGTAAGGTCATTTACAGATTATTAACAATGGTAATCCAGAGTAAACCTGTTGGTATTCCGCTCTATTTTTAGACCCTATCGCTTTTATTTGAAAGATCTCTTTTGGAAATCTGTCTCTGGGGAAAAGGTCTTGGAATGTATTGCTCTCATGAACATTGTCTGAATTGTCTTGAAATCTGATGCTTCATATGAAATTATAAGATGCTAACTTTTATCTCATTCATTTTGTTCTGATTGATAACTTATAGAACCAAGTGTAACTTTGGTGGCCATTGCAAGATCAGATTGTAATCAGATTTACGGATATGCACTGCCAAAGACATCAAAAGGTTCAGTATTTTGGCTTTGAAAACATGTTATATTTCATATCTATGTATTGCTTAAATTGATGAAAGATTTTACAAATGAAAATCTCTGCTGCAATTAAATCCTTGATGACAAACAATTTTTCACGATACAATGAACCCTGGATTTCTAGCATAAATAAGCAAGTGTTAGTTATTTCCTAAAATCTTCCTTTCCGTGCCGCTGAGCTCAGCTACCACATAGTCTGAAAAGAACTGATAGTATGCATGGAAACTGACTTTCGAGTGTGTAGTGGAGTTTGAATTTTTGTTGAGGTTCCACTTGATGATGCTAGAATCTGTTATGGAAATAGTATCCACTATTGATATATACAATGCAGAAAGATTAATGGTTTTGCTTATAATGTGAAAAGAATTATAAACGAACTGTTGATGCATTAATGCAATTAGAATAATTTTATATACTTAACAACACATACTCGTCAAATGACATGGTTTTCTTTACTATATATACAAAAAATAAACCACTTCACAGTACGAATTTATCTTCTATATTTTTGTGCTACGTAACCCGTAGTCTCACTTATTGTAACTTAAATTTTGACTAAAGTCAATTTTGCAAGCAACAGGTGAGACAGTAGTACTTACAAAGATTTGAGTTTAAATTCTACATACGAGTGGATTTAAACCCGGAGCCTTCATCCAAGAGTCGTATGAGCACTTTATCGCTACCATCTTAGTATCCAGGTGATTTCTATGCTGTAGAGTTGGCTGTCAATCAATTCACAAATTAAATATAAAAGTGTAGGCTAACTCAAACTATTTCTTTTTTCTTGTTAAGTACATGAGCAAATCGCTTGTAAACCTGTTCGGCTATGATAGGAAAGTATTTCAATATTTCGCAAATATAACCAGTAAACTTGCGCTCACAAGTCAAGCTGCTGTTTGTAACTAAGAGTCTTAAGTTTGGAATTATATATGTATCATTATGTGATAATGTCGTAATGTGAGATTTTTTGTAGTTTTAGACAGTACCAAGAAGGTGGATATGGTGATACCTAATACTGGAGGTATCATTTATTGTTCAGTCTCTGTGTGTACAACATTACTGGCTTTAGTAACCGAAGCAAACCATCTGATTATATGGAACAGAAATTTAGGTAAGTAGGAACATTATATGACAGCAATCAAAATACTAGATGTAGCACAGAATATCTAGTATACCATAGGAATATTACTTGGTGAATGGCATATTAGTATGTCTGAAAGCATGTCCTTTGCAACAAGTATTGGGGTAAAAATCTGGATGCTGTGATTCTTAGGAAGAACTCTGTCCCACTCTTGCTTACAAAAAAGCGTATTACCTTTTGCACCAAGGAATGGATTAGACAGCAAGGATCAACCATCTACTTCAGTGAGCTTCAACTCTCAATTTCGCGCTTCCAGTTGTTTAGCGATGCTTTAGAACTTCTTGCAAGTTCCTGCATCTGTTAATAGGACGTTCTCTGTTCCTTTTGCTATTATCAGTAAACTATCAGACAGTTGGCCGAAGGATGTGGCCAGCTAGACGTATGTAGCGTACTCTGTAAGTGAAACGGAGCGACTTTGCCTAGGTTCCTCTGAGGATCCTCACATTATTGATGTGACCTCCCCAGGCGATTCCGACAACTATTGGGAGACATTTTTGGTGAAAGCTATCCATCATCTTGGATGTTTCGGCTGATGTCTTCGAGGTCTCGCTGTTGTGGAGGACTGTGGGTAGTACAACTGAATTTGATAGGCGGATCTTTACAACTGTACTGATTGGAAACGAAGTGTTAGATTTTTTGTGATCTATTGAAAACCGCAGTACTCGTGAAACCTGGTTTCTCACTTCTGTTAGCACTTACCATAGTTGCAGAATATGGTGTGTTATTTAACTTACGGTTGTTGCAACTGTTGTGTAAGCACCCACCTCACAGTAACTACCTTAACAATGGTTAATTTTGCACTGCGCGCATACCTTGAATTCGTCACTTTGACACATGCTACGCACTTTGAAATGATATCAAACATTCTTAGATTTGAAAGGGGTTGAGTCATTGTGACCACCTCAGCCATAGTATGAATTAGATGGTAAGAATCATATTATTAGTTATCTGAGATGACCAATCACGCTTTTCTGACTCGTGCTAATATATACTCGATCGCATGCAAATGAGTTTGAAGTTAAAGTTGTTAACACGATTTTTCATTGGAAAGTATACTAAATTTACTAAAAAAGATAATCTGCTTTTCCAGGGACTGTGCGAACGCAAAGATATTACATAGTTCCACTACTATTTTGCAATGAATATATGTTGCTAATTACTATGGACTTCAAAGAATAACTGAATTATTGGCCGAACGGAGGTAAATAGAGCTGTTTTACAACACCATAAGTATATGATTGCAGATTTTATTGCTATTCTATCCCTTTCTTTGTTTAGCAAGACCTTTGAAGACCATAAGCCTATGCGCCTACAGGATACCTCTATTTTGCAAATTTGCATCAGTCGAGGGTCAGATAAGCATGGAAGAACGGTTGTTACTGGGTATTGCTAGTGGTGAACAGTTATTTGCACAGATTGAGTGCAGTTACCACGAATGCAGTGATCTTCTGCCAGTCAAAGACAGGTATGGAACCACCAAAAACATAGATTATACTTCAAGCTGTTATAAGCCTGTACTAGACAATTTTTGTAGTGTCCTAGGTCCGGCCTGACAACAAGGTACTCAATGCATCCTTTATAAATGTTTTCATTTTCTATGCTTTTCTGTCAATTATCAACACAACACTGCTGTTTTCTAACACAATTATTCGGAATGTCTACATCCAAGGACTTAAAAACTACTGCTCCTTGTATCCATTCCTCTGTGATGTTGTTTGACTAGTCGTTGAAGGTTGTTATAAGATGGACGCATGTAAGGATCATGCTGCACTATTAAGACAACTCCGTATTGTAAGCTGTTACTTAGCCTACAGTTACTTGCCTACGGAATTGGCTTAAGGAGCACACGATGCCATGTTGTGTTTCTACGATTGGTGCGGATGTTCTTAGATGACTGGAACTGATTCACTCCAAAGAATAACTGAACGATACATGTTTATCGGAAATGTATTTTACTGTACTTTATTTTTGTTGACAGCTCAGCCATCGAAGAAGATGAAGTTCAAGATATTTTTCAATACCCTTATAAACAGACATTAGTAAGTTCATTGTTTTAGTGGGTTGTTTAGGAGGAAGGCTTAGGATGTTTATGTTAAATTTAAGCAATGAAAAACAAAGAGATTGTTGTGGCTCTAGAAAAGACTTGTAAGGTTGAGTTGTTTACCATGTGAAAAGTAAGGGAAGTGGTATTTATTAGCAAAGGAAGACGGTGACCACGTATCCTCGCAATAATGAAAAGATAACCTGTGGGATGAAGACCTTACAAGACTTTCTTACAGAGGCAGAAATGAGCATCTGACCTGTTGCTTCTTCTCGGGGAGCAGGACTGATATTCTTGATTTTCGCAGAGAGATTACCATGTTAAATGTGGCGGAATATTTAGAGGCTTAGACCACAACGCGTTTGAAAGAAAGGCTGAAGTTGTTAGTCGAGTGACTACGTCAAAACTTTTAAAACCAAGGAAATAAGTTTCACCTTGTTGTCTCGTTAATGTTCACATTTTTTTCTAAATACAAGGCGTTTTGAGCTTAGGTTGCGTCTATTTTTAGGCTGAGATTATTCTCAACTTGTCCCCTCTAGTTTTTAGGGAAGCCATACCCTACGTTATCAAACAGATAAGTGCTCCGAGGATGCAGCAGAGAAATTTAATTGTATATGAAGTGCATGTCAATCTCTTTGTAGATAGAGTACGTTCTTATAAAAATGCTGTGTAATGCTTCTACTTTGTAGCTCATGTCTTATGTGCTCTTACAAGCTGATGATACAAATGCATTTGTTTGCCTCCACACAGGTATTAGGGGCAAGGAAATCAGGAACAATTACAATTTTTGACTTGGTTGCCAATGATTCCCTCGGACACATCAAAGCTCCAGAGGGACTTCAATTTTGTTTTAAGCTTGAGCCGTTCTTGTGCTTTAGCAAAACACGAATTTTTATCAAAGGTGGGCTAGTATTAGTTTTATTCCTACGAAGTGTAGATTACTATTCTCATTAAAAACAAAAGTCTGCTCAATGTTTCAATACTAGTTACCTTTCATTATTGGCGGACCAGTTGCAACTACCTCACATGTACGTTAACGTTATGTTCAAGCTCTTATCCGTTTCTCGGTCATCCGAGGACGACCAAATGACACTTCTGGTTGAAGTTGCTGCATTTCACTTAAACGGATTGAAATCGAAATTTTAAAAACAACACATGCTCAATGAAAAGATAAATTTGTTCATGGATTAGGTTCCTCACTGAAAGAGTTGCTATTTCCAACTAAACCCTACAACTAGATGGCGGTTAATTTGTCCACATTTATGTTTTCATTCGTGCAATTTTCTCTGACAGTTGTCCTTTGACTTAACAGGTTAGCAAAATATGTATGTCAGTGCAATTTGCATCGTTATTGGGTCCTTTTCATATTTTTAGGTTTTCTTGCTTATTCGTTTTGTTGTTTGCATGTTGGTAGGTTAGTCAAATAGAATAAAGATGTTAATTTTTAATGTTCTGTTGTGATGTTTCTTGCACTTGAATGCGAGTAATTTATCATAATTGTTTGGAAATTTTATTTGAAATAAAGAAGTTACAAAAACAATAAACAAGCGATTCATTATTGTCTATCCTTTGGCAGCTACAAGAACAGAGATAATGGACGACTTAGAAGATGGTAATTTTCAGGTACAGTACAGTTGTAATTGCCTGCAAATCATTGGTTAAATACGTGTACATACGTAATACGAGTATTAGCATACATCATCTAGTGATCAATGACTCATCACTTCAGATTTAATGGCCGCTGATGTACGGAATGTTATTTGAATTCACCTCCATGATCACATAAATTAGGGCAATTTGCTAACTCTGTGTGACTCCAGACGTCAGGAATTACTGTATGATAAATAGGTACATCAAGAGATAGGAACATAGTAGTGCTACCTAGATCAACCATTGGCTATTCAGTTCACTCTCCCTCCGTTCAAAGAATGAAAAAACTTCATACTTTAATCCAATTTAAGTATTCAATGAATTGATCAACCAATCAATGAACAATTTTGTTTCGATTAATGACACTGTTCAGTGTATGATTTTTCGTAGCACTGTGTGGTTACTATTAATAAAAGCAAGTAAGAAAAGCTGATGATTACCAGAAAAGTGGCAAATATGTGCTTTTAATGTAGTTACTATATTTGTTCTTTTTTCACGAAGGGAGGTATTCTTGTATTCTCTTTGGAGAATATCACTCCTAACAAAGACGAAGTGCTTGTTGTAAAACATGGAAACAAGACCGATGTTAAGAAGATACCAGCAATGAAAGATTGGAAGCTTCAGCTCCTTCGCAGGTATTACGATTTTGTTAAGAATACTAACATCTTTGAATGAAAGATAATTTTCACTTTGTTCAGTGAAGCGACATTGGACAGTATGACAAACGTCTATAGTGTACGCGATGTTAGTGGTATGTAATTTGCATACGGTAAATGATCTAATAGACGCCCCTGCGTCTGTTACAAAAACCAACCCCAGCTCCCCGGCGTTTATTGGAGACCGGCGTCTATTAAAAATTTATAAATGTATGGGTCTGAAAGATAAATTAAACACGATCATGGCTTTTTTTTAATGCAATATGAAGGCGAAGAAACATTATTTTGAATATATATTACGCAAGAGACTAAAGATAAACAAGCTATCGAAATTATGAGCGAAGAAAAAGGAAAAGTATTCTAACTTTGAATTTAATTTAGTGAAAGTTGACAATTTGACGAAAAAGTTTTCTTTGCTTGAAGTTGATATCTTTCCTGTTTACCTCTATTTGCTTTTTTCTGACATTAAAAGTTAGAATAACAACATCTATTTGAAATTAATACGAAATGATAGGTTTTAGGGCCCGGCGTCTTTTCAAAACCAGCGTCTATTAAATATTTGGCACTTTGGACCCGGCATCAATTCAAAACCGGTGTCTATTCGAAAACCGGCGTCTAATCGACCATTTACGGTATGTTTATACTAATAATACTATTTTAAGCGTTAACAAGCATCAGGAGTGTAATATTTGCGTCATAGCAGATCCTGCTAGTGGTCTACGTTGTCACGTCAGAGATATTTGGCATCATGTGTTAGCTCGTGCACATCTGTGCCATATTCCTTAGGTACATTGATGCTTTAGATGAATTCAAGTAGTGATACAAACATCGTCAGTAACATCCAAGAACTCCTGCAGCTAATTCACCCTCTACCAACACATGAACAATATACTACCTTTATAGCGATTCAAAGAATAATTCCGTTTTATACCAAGATTCAAATTTAAAAAGAGAAACAAAGTCCGACAGATTTATACAAAACTATGTTTCAGAAGTACAGTATTTCGATATTTCAATAATCCAATACTTGTTTACCATCACGCATATGCATCTTTTATTCAGTTTTAACGCAAAAGGTCTCCCTTTTGTAGGTATCAACAGAGAGAGCAGAGAGAAAAACGCATCCAGAAAAGATGGAAAGAATTTAGGAGAGAACTTAAAGTGAAGTAACATGATGCAAACAAAAGGGATCACAATGTACACCCTTGTCACATTCCTTGCCATTGGAACACCTAGTTCTTTTATTACTACTTGAAGAATTTCCAGTGTAGACCTTGTTTGGTTTATCGTTGCATTTTGGCCAACTATTTTTGGAATGTCTAGTTCTTTTTCTAACCCAGTACATTTCTATTTAGTTACTGAAGATTTTTGCCGTATTTTGAAGTTCTAGTGTGTCACAATTAAGAAATGGCACATTAAGGATGTCATAAGAAAAGAACTTAAAGATTCTTCCACCATAACTATAATTTGTAGTATGAGATCACTGTAAACTGCCTATATAGTAAGATTCAGGTCACATTGTGTTACAGAAATGAATCTTACCTTGATTACATGCACATCGTAAAGATCATTTCCATATTCTATAAAACACTGGAAGTTGTAACATTCTAGCATTTGTTTTGGCTTTTGTATATACGTAACTCTGATATATACCTATATCATTTTATTGATGTTCAGATTAATAATCAGTTGTTATGGTGTGCAGGAACTATTCTAGTTTTAATCATTTAAAAACTCACCAAAGAAAAAGCGAGATGCTGCTTTTTAGAGCTGCAAATCTAAAGAAATGTATTCCTCCTATTGTATGGCTGATCTATTGCTGATGTTTACGGTTACTTGAAATAAAGAATAAATTTTTCAAAATAGCAATACGCAGCTTGATACGTTTGTCACACTCAATCTAATGTCATGATCAGAGCGTACTAAAATCATCAGGTGCAGTGTTTAGATTCAGAAGAAGTGATCACAATTGTACAGAGCATGTCTAGATACGAAAATGATCGCCAGGCTTTTAAGAAGAAATTTTGTACCTGTAAAAGTTGATAGTCAAACATACAAAATTGAACTTGTTTAAAGAGACTTTAAAAAGAGGGGCTAGCTTCTCTAGAACAGGATCCAAATTGTCTCTATGGAAGAGGAGCTTACGATCATTGTCAATGGTTTGAAACTGCAATGTGTTGTGTGCATGGTCAATAACACGTGACCTGATAAACCAACCTCGAATTTTAAACAAAGGAACTTATTAGAACTTTGTCGCCTGTCCTTTGATTAACTATGGTCTGAACCCAACCTCTGTTCTCCGCATGAAGTTTTAACACATTATTAAGCAGTACGTTTACCAGATAATAACGTGGCTTACTTGCCATATGGAATGAAATGACATTCGAATCCAGACCTCTTAAAGATAATTAGCTCCATGTTAAAAGTAGAGTACCAAATTAAAGAAATAAATGTCACCATTTTATGGAAATGGACACTCACCATTTTATGATCTGCAGGCTCCATTTTTAAAGTGGAGCACCATTTTAGAACAGAGGGTCAAGTTTAAAAAAGCAGAACACCATTTTATTACTTTAGTGGACGATTTTAAGAAAGGAGGGGCATCATTTTAACAAAAAAATGTGACCTGAATTTTGGGGGTAATGGTACCCCATACTAATCCACATAGTTATTGAATAACTTTTTTCTAGGGGAACAAGGTTTCTTTTTGAAAATTGTCGACTTTATGGACTCAGTGGAAGCCATATAGACAGGAGCTTTATCGTGACATAAGTCGTATGCTTTTTATGAGCTACGTTTCGAGAGGCGCTTCTCCCCTTATCAGGCTACTAGAAATGATCTGGTACAGCTATTTTATTCTTCCTCAGTGCGGACGTCCGTGGTGAATAGGATTGAGATGTCCTGAGAACAGCTATGGTGCCAATTCTCAGGACATCTCGAATACATGTTTTTGCAAGCTTTTGCTTTTGAAAGTCGCAGGGAGAAATCGAAATTAGCTGGCATATGTCTATAGAGACATCCTGCATAACAAAATATCGATGGTCGTGCTGTAATTGAAATCTACTCGCATGAAATTTATTATCATTTAGACTCAGAAATACCTTTAATCGACTGTGTGCCGTCTACGGTAAGAAATGGAAATTTCTTTAATCTCAATAAACATATTGAGTAGAAATAGGAAGAGCCACAGGAGCATTTTTATGTTATAGACTTTTGGCTGTTTCATATTCTGCAACACCTAGTGTAAATAATTGCTATCTAATAGAGGGGCCTACTGAGCGCCTCTGCGTCAACTTCAATGCCATAGGGTCAGTCACCAGCAAAAATGGTCTTAACGCCCAGCAAAAGCACTCATTTACTAACACCTTACCCTAACAAGTCTCTTTTTTGTTATAAGCACAATTACCCTATCATACAATAATACAGAACCCTTCAAAAAGTTCCCAGGTCTAGAGGGCCCGAATCAAATCTAATCTAATCACTTCTTGTGATTGTCCGACCTTCTCAGAGCATGTGATCAAAATTCGCGAATTATTTCATAAAAACAGACAAATTAACAAACAGGCAAAGCAACGTCGCCGTATACGTAACTTTTGTTGCGGGAAAAAAACCAAGGACACAGTGCAATGCGATTATAACGCAAATTTTACAACGTATTTTTCCGAACCTCAGGAAGACAACACTAGCAAACTGGAAAGAAGGACTAAAGATACGATTATCTATGCAGTACATTAGTTGCAGTTGTCTTTGTCTTTTTCTTGCTTGTTTTATTTTCATCGACCTCAAAATTTCCTTTTAGAGAGTAAAGTTATACCTTGAAAGTAACTGGCCAATTTCCTTGCACTTAATACAGTCTAATACTTTTACTCGGCTTCGAAACCTAGGGAAATGTCCTACAATACTTGCCTTATACTCTACGCCCGCCGACTTAGTGTGCGGCCCAAACAGTTATGGTCAAAGACTAAGAACCCATTTACACTATACCATTTTCATTGAAAACGGTAAAGAATGATTCCGTTCTGACCTACCGTTTACGTTGAAACGTTTTCCTAACCAACATCAGATGAAAACAACGTTGAAAACAAAACGATTTGAAAACGGCATTGGTCGTTTCAGTGTAAACACTTGGAAACCGAACAATTTCGTGCCGGATTCGAAGGGAGGTCTATTAGTCTTCCAAAATTAGATTGATTTTTGATTAAAGAAGGTAAAGTGTAAACGGTACCTCAATTTTTCCAATATCTGTTTCGGAAACATTTTTCCTAGACGGAAAATTTGCGACATTGCGCTGAAAACATACTTAAATGCTTCTTTCGTCTGACAATATTCAGAGAATGAATCGTCAGAAAGGAAAGTATATGTATATGGCAACCTAGTTATACGACACATGTAACAAAACCAGACTATCATAAACAAGAAAGGTAAAAACAAAAAGAAAATGAAGAACAATGATCATTAGAAGAGTAAAAGTGAAAAACAAACTCTTTCTGCCTACAGAGAACTGGTTTTCTTGCTTTAATGGAGACAGACTCCAATACACTAAGATGTAAGGACCATCTAGCTGTGCCAATTATCCGAAAATTCTCGTAATTATACATTTTGACGCATTCTGAATTTTCTAGTAAATGTTGGCCTATGGCAGAATCGCATGTTTTGGCAGTCATTTTCGCTTTGCAAGCGCGAGACGGCTGTTCTTTAGGAGGAATTGATGCTTGGTGTAAAGTGACTGCAACATCTTTTTTGATCCCGTCACCCAATCTCTGGGAAGTGCGACGTACATGTCGAGCTTCACATCGCCACAGAAATTTATATACACTAAGCTTTTTTGTGTGGTAGGTACACAATCCTTGTGCTTTTAAGTATGTTTTTAGGGCATTGTCGCAAATTTCGAGGCGATTTTCAAGTTTTGTACCAGAAAAAGATTACATATCTTTACATTTTGAAAAACTTGCAAGATTCTCTAAGCATCAAAGCTTTAAAGTAATTACAACCTGAAACCCTCTTAAATATTAGTTTTACAATGTGATGTACAGAACTAAGCTATTATGTTGCAACAGTCATAACGTATAGTTTTGTCACGTTAATTAACTGAGCCAAAAGATTAGTTTATAGCATAAAACAGTTTAAAGAAAAGTCTAATAGAGACAACCACGCAATAGTAAAATGCAAAATATTTTCATTTTGCTGTCGTTAAACCTGTTTACAACTCAAGTTATATTTAATACACAAACTGTTAATCGACACACACCGCAAATGAACACACACTGGGCTAGTGGTAACTGTAATTAACTAGCACATAACTAAGTACAGATAACTAAGTACATAACTAAGCACATAACTAAGTACATTAGGTTTAAAATGCAAAGAGCAATTTGCCTTGATCAAGGCGAACAACAGTCCTTGATTGCAACCAAGGGCCTGTTTCGAATTGTTCAGTTTCGCTGTTCAATTTAGCAGCAGCAAACTGTTCACGAACTTCTTTTTTAAATTTTTGAATAAAAAGTGTTTTCAAGTCAATGTTAACACCGTGGAAATGTTTCTCATTCCTGTGCTTTCAAATAGTGTTTAATGCTATTTCACGTAGCTTGACAACAATGATGTTGTCCATGTAACGGCCATTTTGAGATGGACTAAGTATCATAAATTCCAAACGGAATATTTTGAAATTCAAGTTAGTGATTTTGGAAATCAAATCAAAGACAAAGTCCTTAAAGGGGTTTAACACAGGGACATTCAAGAAAGAGATGCTTGACATCCTGCTTAACTGATTCACTGAGAAACTGATTGGTGTAATTTTAGGTTTGAAATAGAACAGTAAAACTTCGCAAATCAACATGTTCAGACCATGTTACTCTTTAGTAACGATTTTTCTGTTCTTCCAGTCTCTTGGGTATAGAATGTCTGAACTTCGACCATTTTGTCTTCCTTGAGAATAATGTACTTGGGATATCTTTTGACAGCCTTTCATATGCCAAAGTGTATGGGATGGGCGTAAGTATTCCATGTGGACTTGATCAATTCAAAATCTAAACCATGTTAACGTATTCTATCTTTTAACCGTCATCCTTCAATTAAATGATTGATAGGTAATTAGTGGACCGTGTTACTATATAAGCTGTGTTCGTCACATGTCGTTTCTAGTTTGCTGGCGGGTATGAAAGTTGCCGCTCATAGTGTGCACCGATAGCGACGACTGATGACTTCAGGGCTTACATGCTCCGAATTTAATATTTAGCCAGAATCACAAGGAAGCACTTTCTTTTGACTATGTTTAAACTAAATAGTTATGTTAGTCTGTATTGACGTTTTGGGAGGCGCTTTCTGTAGCACATTGTTGATCGTGATATTTGCCACCATCCTCGAAGTTCGTGTCGATATCTGGTGAGTACCGAGTTTAAAATATATATTCCAGACTTGAATACAAGTTTAATTATATAAAGTGTCTCCCTCAGTTAATCGAAATTCCAGGTGGCTATAGAAATCTGCTGGATGGAATTGATAAATGTACCTGTAGAGTGTAGAGAATTAGCTGGTCATTATCGACTTTAGCACTCGATAAACTTCCTATCCCTTGGTACCTTGTCAATCCTAAATGTAATTCGGAAATGTTATTTTATTTCTTCCTGACTTACTCTTAGGATCTGCATACAATGACGTGAAGATCGTGTTTGGATCGAGTGGACTGAACTGATTTAATTCTGATTTATGAACTTTCTTAATCGATATTCTTGGAAATGTTTGTCTAATGGATAAGTAAACGATTGGTTTTCTTCCAATGATTTATCAACGAATGGTTGGTCAATTGCTCCAAAGATTTCAGATGTCAAGGGTGAGGTAGGATAATTAAAGCATTTACATTTGGCTTTGCTAGGATAAGAAATTTTTGGAGGAATATGTATTAGCTTGGCTGCCGCTAAAGAGAAAGAATTAAAACAAATCTTAGGCCAAAGGCACGAGTCATTGCAGAACTTCTTTTGGTTTGAAATGATCATGATACAATATGGCTTTTTGACGTCTTTTTAAACCAATGTTAAGTTGTTTGAGTGCAGAGGAGAGAACGATCTTGCTTGTCATGTAAATACGAACGAACACAACATCTTAAAGGAAAAGGATAGGCAGCCCTTGAATCAGGCCAGTCTTGGTTTATCCAATCTTGTCTGTATAGGCTGAGATTTTAGGCGATTTATTGTCCATCTTGACACGGGCTTTTTTCTACATTTTTGAGATAGCAATAGGCCTAGCTCCTCTGCACTAAGGCTTCGAAATAGATTGTGTAGGTTACAAGTAATGTATTTAAGCCACAACGCTTGTGGCATAGGTGGATGGTGCAATTGAAGTCGTGGGACTTTCTTGTGGACAGCACTGGTTCAGTGAGGATGGTAATGTATGATGGAAGGTAGGAGTGGTAGTGTCTAACAAACTTTAAGTCTGCATCGCTTGCAGCATCGCCATTTCCCTTGTAGCAAAATAGGTGGGTCGCAGTAAGGAGACCGAATGGCTCGCATTTTCGTTCATCCATGGACCATTCGTGCGCGCGCTTTTTCAAAACTCCGCTGTAAGTATGACTTCATTCATTGTTAAATTGTCGTTCTCGACTTTTGTTGTGTTGGATGCGATAAGGTTTTCTCGATTTATTCTAGATATTTTTTACATTGATACCGAAGTTGAAGACGGCTTGATATTTTACTGTTGACAAGAATGTAGGGGATGGGGAATAAGATTGGAATGTCAAGGTGCGAAGAAAATCATATGCAAGAAGAGCAGGATACTTAAAGCATAGCAACAGCACATGGAAGATGGCAAGACAGGCAGAAGGGACAACAGGAAGTAAGCTTTAAGGAGCAATCGTCGATCAGAAACAAAGAATGACAGTTGGGCAGGAATCAATCTAAGTGACGTATTGGAGACGAGTGGAAGAATAGAAAAATTGCTTGAGGGAACGTTGTAAGGAAAAAGAACAAAGAACCGAAGAAGGAAAATATGATTATAACATGAACTTGAAGTAAATGAAGAAAACAGAAATATGACCGCAAGAAAAGGAAGGAGTAAAAAAATTAATAGAGGTTGCCGACAACGATTCTTGATGGAATATAAGGATGATAAAGATGGCAATTAAAAAGTTGCGTGGAAGGCATGGTAAAGCAGTTGGGCACGAAAGAAGATGTAGAAAAAATATTGAAGATATGGAGAGGAAGAGAAGAGAAAAAAACCAAGCACGAGCAAACATAAAAGTGAGTAGAAGGTCACACAATTCAACACAGGTAATATAGTGTTTGTCAATGGCATCGATTTTGATCGCTTTTTCGAATCTTATCGCATCGAATTTTATCGCTTGCGTCTTTTATCGTGATCAGACATTGTCGATTTTATCCTGGTCAATTATCTTGATCAGATTTTATTCGACTGAATCTTGATCGAAACTGTCGATTTTGCCTCCGTCCTATTTCGTCGTTTATCGTCATCAAATTTTACCGATTTGATCGTGATCAAATACTCTCGATTTTTCCTCGTAACATTATCGATTTTGTCTTATGTGATTGACGTTTACTCGATTTAATCGTTACATAAAGTTTATTGGTTTGTCTTGGGCAAGCGAGCTTTGAAAGCAGAGTTCGAAGGAGTTAATGAGGATACAATTTGGTTGATCTGGAGATCATTTCAAATGGGACTTTACTGTCTTGAACAACCTGGATCACAGAATCAAAAATCACCCAATGGCTGTGCAATATCATGGCAATAAGAGTGAAAGAGACGCCATAGTTACGTAGGATTTGAAGGGAATATTGAGTACACACCTACAACAATCTGAGCTGAAGGATGTCTGGATTTTGGACCCAAAAGTAAATATTTTATGGAGGTCAAATAACGGCCAGCTCTTCAAAAGTACGGTAGCAAGTAAGAAAGTTATCCACAATTGTTTGTCGAGAGAACGGCCAGTTAATGTGACATGGTCGATACCACGAAAATGCTCCGAATATGCATCTTGGAGAAAGAAATTGATTACAGACCGCGGACACGGAATAGTAAGTGGTTTTCTCCTGAATTCGTGATATTTGTTTCTGTATCCACTACTGCATGAAAACGTTTTTGTGTACCAATTCGATGAATTACACTTTTCAAAGGCGAGAGTCTCTGGACCTCACTTTCCTCATGTGGATACACTACCGACATATTTGGTTTAAGCTTTCGGATCTTATTATTTCTGTATTTGATGTGCAAACGTACAATTGTGGATGGAGACAATATGACCATTACGACAACAAAAATAGAATATCGGAGACAAGATATTAACGATGTGCTTCTTTTTTCTTTACGAAATACTGTCGGTCATTATACTGTGGTCCTTCGTATTCTCTACATATTCATTCCCAATTCCAATCCTTCCGTTCTATGTCAATATTTTCAACTTTTTCTACTGCTATTCATTGTCTTCTTTATTTAAAAGAGGCCCGTCCGTCGGCCGTCGGCTAATCCAGAGACCTTTCGAGATGACTGCAATAAGAAAAATCCGAATAATACACGTGGAAGTAAAACATTGATGGAAATAAGGAATAGGTAGGTGTTGCGACCATCTTATCTTTTTCGTTTGTTTCGAAACTTGCGAATGTCCGCTCTTGATTGCCCTTGTTTCAATTTTGGTGTGTTCCTGATAGATTCCTTAGAGCTTCCCTTTTAATGTAAAGGAGATGGGGACCCGATTTTGCAACTTACTTGATACATGCTTAAAATTCTGGATGTAACCAATGAACAGCTGTTCTGTTCCTTTGCAGGCGTAGAGATTGAAATCCCAGTTAAACGAGAAGCCTGTCGAGAAGCCTTTCCATTATTTATATAATACACCTTTGTACAATTACAATTACGTAACGTGTTGTCGAATGAGTGTACTCTCCAAGAACGGGTAGGCGAATGTGGACGGAGATAATTTAATTGACAAAGGCCTTAACGTAAATTTGCAGCAATTTTTGTTATGAGCATAGTTACATGAAAGGAAACATTCATTGCATGAAATATTAATTTATATTGAAAGAACAAAGTGTTAATACCTTCTCTTTTCTGTGTTGTTCTCACCGAGGACACGTGGCTCTTAATACCACAAAGGCGGCAAACAGCAGGGCTAATACCAGGAAACCGTATCGGTAATGTCTGATCGCTATAGATTTCTTTCTTCCATACATTTTTCAATTTATGCTGTTGTATTTCGTCTGCAAAATTGCGGTATATGACTGGTCACACAGCCCTTAAAATGCAATCCTTGGTTGTTACTTGTATACTATAACTTGTGCTTGGGTAGCATAGAGCAAGATTAATAACAAATTTTGTGATTTGCGTCAGCTTAATAGACCAACCAGAAAGACTCGATGACAGAATTGCTATATATGATCATAGTTAAATTCTACACAACATACTTGCTAACTATATTCTGATATTGGTGACAACATTTGTATGTAATCTCTCAGAATTCGTAACGCCTTCGAAATTGGTTTAATTGATGGGATAGTGTGATTATATGTAAATGGACCGAAACAAGCAGCATGGACCTGATTATGTCGCTAAGCAGGTCGTCTGTTATTGATATTCTGTATCTTTCCACCATTTTCCACGTTTACAGTTTATTCCTATTTGCTACTAGTGTACTATTTTTTCTTTTTACGCCTACAGTTTAACTTGAATCATATATTTTGAATCTTTAAATATAGTTTTCTCCATATTATCAGAATTATGACTATTATTGTTATTATTACGTAACGCACGTAAGAATATAATACGTCCAAATACTCAAAATATAATTATCAAAATATTACCCTTTTCTCCCTATTAGAATAGTTATCGACTTATTTTATTAACTGATCTGTGTTGCTTACTATTTTTTAAACGATTGATTGCATTTTTTATCACAATCCGCTATATTGTTATATTGATATTGTTTCATGTTTTATCCATATGATTATTATATGATTATTTTATCAAATTATATATTACCTTTATCATTAGCGTTTTTATCGATCTATCTTATTATTTGGTGTATGTTTTGTACTATTATTTGAATTATTGATTGCATTTTTTATCACAATCCACGATATTGTTATATTGACATTGTTTCATGTTTTATCCATATGATTATTATATGATTATTTTATCAAATTATATATTACCTTTATCATTAGCGTTT
>JANTCA010021114.1:0-16643 GCA_024741275.1 Chironex yamaguchii
TTTTTTAATCTGTGTTTCTATGCGGATAGAAACATTACCTAGCCAAGGAAGTTTTAGGTATACAGGACATTTTCGAGACATACATACATACATACATACATACATACATACATACATACATACACACATACATACACACATACATACACACACATACATACCAAATATAACCAAATATACTGATTGGTTGACACACAGAAATAGCAAATTCATAACAAATACAATAAGATTGAATGTGCAGTTCAAACACTCAGCTTGAACAAATTTTGTCACACATCAGTTTCAGGGGCTTAATATTCAGTATACATACACCAACATTTAAACCTGTGTTTGTAAGTCAAAGCCCAGACATTAAGAAGAAAGAAGTTGTGCCATCATTGGTAAATCAACTATATGTAAAAGATAAATGTTGATGTCACTTGTGAGACGCTGGGTATGTGGGGTACACTCACATTTTCCTTTAATTACACAACACTAAGCATCTTAACATAATGGGCAAATTCTAGGACCCTGTATGAAAAACCTAATATCCCTACATTTGTATAATATACACAAAATGATCAAACATCTGCTGTCGTTTGATCAGTTCCTCTGTAAAACAAAACATTTTTCAAGCTTTCTAGGCTGAGGTGTTTATTCAAATTGGTGTTAAAAAGTCAAGTTTTAAATTTCTAATAGTTTTCATGTGACTATGTGTTAATAGACTCTCTAAATCAATGTGGAAATACACAAATATATGATTTCCAGACAACTATATAAATACTGTTGTCATCAGTGTTCAAATCTTATAAACTAAAAATGAATTATAAATACGACATACGGTCTTGAACGCAAACAATCCAGGTTAAAATGTGTTTACCTTATTTTACAGGTATTAAATGTCAGACGTGGAGAGTCACAGCCTTAACAGTCATGTGTCAAAATACAGTTGCGTGAACTTTACAAACCAATGCGATTTTATCATTTTACTTCACAAGGTCATGTTTAAATAACTTTAATACTGAGGTGTGTCAATAAGTAGTGTAAATAATGTATACGTGGTAATTACACACTGCTAGCAGAAAAACATATCATAACAGTGGAAATATCAAACATATCATATTCATTTCCTCTTGTTAATATGGCACTACTTTCATATCATTTTCTGTCAGATTTTGTTACTTTTCTCCTGAACCAATTGATATCAAACCTGATTTAACGGACTAAGCTGTTTGAAGACGTTAAATTATCAATAAACTTTAAATAATACAAAGTGCGCCAGATGAATATGTCACATATTGTCTTCTATTTCACCGATAAATGAACTCCAAGAAATTTCATATCAACAATAGTCTAATTGATGGCTGAAAAGTCACTAGAGATAAAACATTTCTACCAAGTGTTATCATATTTTTTGATTACCAACAAGTCACAAAAGAAAGAAAATGTTTCACAGAACGGGATATGTATTCATTTGGTACATATTCATATTTAATTAGTAAACACCTCAAACCCGATTTTGATATGTTAGTTTACCGTAGTCTGTGCAGATACGACTTTTTATTTTAAAAACATACGATATCAGTGACATTAAAATGCTTTCACAATCTTATGGTTTTGGGCAAAGCCTGATTAACTGGATAATCAAATCAACTTCAGTTCCCTTTAAATCACTAGTTGTACTACGTCCGCTCATTGTAACTTCGATAAGGAATCTACTACCTACACCCCAATTTTCAAAAACACCAAGCCAAACACGCATAGGAGTTCAAGGTAACCACTAGCATTCAAATGTAAATAGTACAAGAAGCCAAAGCACCCAACAGATTCTCAAGGTTTAACATCTACACTACCTAGCGTTGATGCCTGGGTTTCTAAGCATTCAGTGTATTATCTCACTGCCCCTCCTTACAAATAAATTATCACCTGCTTCATTGCCATGACTAAGAACCACAACAGTTTCAAACGAATGACCCAGACAGCAGATGTTACAGTGGCCTGCAATTTTTCCAAACTTGCAGACAGCTAACCCTTCTCCAGGGAACGAATTTGCAAGGTTTGTTAACAAAACAAGCCGTACTTTTGAAGGGTTCCCAGTCCTGGTAGAATTGATGAGCAAAAGCACTTCTTTTCAAATTCCGTTTCACACAGGGCAAAGCCAAAAGCCACCACCAACTGTAGCACAGTAGCTTGCAAACCAACATTGCTTCAGCACATCAGCTCGCTAGCTCAACCTTTGCAGATGACTGTGGGCAATCTTTTGAAGTGATCATCACTGCAACTCTGTTAGCAAACAACGCTTCAGGACTCAAGAACATGTTAAATCTAGCATAAATACTTACCGCCAACTACAACCATTTTATATTTAGAAGGTTCCGAGGCCATAATGACTCTGCGCCGCTCTATTTCAGTTAGAAATATGTCTTCAAGCTTCCCACACAGGACAACAACTGGACCAAGCTGCAAATATGGTCTTACGAACTAAAGCGACTATAACTTTAGGCAATGCACATCGAATGCCAAAATGACGGACTTTGCAGCTCACTCCATTAGCTTTGATAATGTTGCAAACCTTCCTGGAGTTTAACTCACACCGTGCAAACAGTAAATAGCTTGAAACTTTAGCCAATTCCTACGACCTTATTCACTCCAACGCGTTCTCGTCAAACCCGTGAGCTTTGACGATAAAAATGACAACAAGATTTACGTCCGGGTCATCGAGGTACCTGACCAGTTTCATAGCAGGCTAAAATTAACAACCAATCACAGAGCAGAATTTGACCTTGATGTGGATCCCACGCCCCTTGGCTGGCGATGCATCGGAACTGACGTCACAAGAACTAATTCAAACAAAGAGGCGCATGGGTGCTCAGGGAAGATTAGAAGTCATTTTGAAAGAGGAAGTACCCTAAGAAATCCTCATTGAACTTCACCATCAGTCAGCGCAACGTTGTCCTTGAAGATTACAATGCACCTCTAAAAGGAAGGCCAGCTAGATAGATAGATACACGTAAATCAGGTAGCAAACACGATGCAGATAACTCAACTTGGAGGCTGCAGTCAAATTTAGACACGTCTTCAACTTTTGCCCATTTAATGTTTGATAGCAAGCGACCGGGAGTGTACCCCAGGGCGAATGGAGATTTCTGATGTCGTCAGAGGTGAATTAAAAATGGGGTAATCAAGCGTTCCACGTTCTTGGTTGATCGAGGCATATAATAGCTGCCACGTGGACTCGAAACTCCTTCATCCTCTGGAAGATGCAATACACCTCCCACACCCCTTAATGTAACATAACACGAAGTACTACATAAGCAGGCGATGATACTTCCTCAGTCATCACTGAGATGTTTTTCGGAAGGCAGAGGTTCAAACACGAACTACCGCCACAATCCGACCTCCATGAGTCAACTAGATGCCGTGCTCAAAACACTGTAGCAACCTCTGAAAAACTCTTACATGTACTTAGCATCAATGCCTCACGAATTCTGCTTAATGTGACATGAGAGACAAGAAGAATGTCCATGGTGACGACCTTCTACATAGATAGTGAGGACAAAGAGGTCAGTAATGGAGCTGGTCGTTAAATGCATGGCCGTCGAGTGCCATTTCGGGCCTCGGGGCCACAAACAACACGTGGCCTTCTGGTTTCAAAATCTTCAGAGCTGCACGAAATCAAGCTCAAATTTTTGAACTACTAAAATGATTTTGCATAAGCATAGTCGTTATAGACATAAAAGCTAAAATAAGATTTAAAAAGATACTTCATGGGCTTTCATGTTTGCATATCGGTTAATAACGTGTACATCAATAGAATCAAAACTAAACAATAGAATACATTTGGCCAACAAACAAGTAGTTAAATGATTCATGAATGAGCGTTCAATAAACGTCTTGATTAATACTGTATAGTATTACCAAAACACGTTGAGGGCCTTTGTCGAGGTCCGAGCCTCGGACATGTACCCCGGCTACCCACCTCTCGACGGTAATGGATAAATGTGCAATTTTCAACCTAAAAGATGATGGTAACTAAGTCTGTTGTTAACGTCAACAAGAGGAGCAATGGCTGGGTGGCAATGAAGAATACAATGAAAGAAAAACAAATGCATTTACAGAAGTTTATAAAATGCTACAAGTAAACGATAAATGGAAAATGACACTGAAACGTCTTCATTTGATCAGCAGGGAAGGAGCAAGCACAAAATCTGACTGTTGCAAAATTGTAAAAGAGGGGGCGTGGTTAGGAAGAGATAATCAGGGTCACCCTTATTTGCAAGTATACATTTCATGACTTTTGTATAGTAACCCCGTATAGTAACCCAAGCATATGTATATAAGAAAAGCCTTTTAGGGTCATGGCCTTAAATTTCTATAATCAACAAAATTTTCAAGATTCATTTAACAAGCTCCATGTTTCCCTAAATTCCCTGACTATCTAAGAGTAGCTAAGACGTTAAGAAAGATCAGATACTAACGCGAATGCCTGTTTGATTACAGGGAAATGACCTAAGTTTGAAGGTTTCCTAGCAATTACTATGTTCATTAAGGTCTTTCCTGTTAGCCAAGAAATAGCAAATGCGGCACATAATTTAGGAAAAATTTTTAGAGCAATGCAATGTACATGACAGTCAAAGGCTTGCTCCCTTCTGTACAACATTATCACATATATCTGTCTTTAAAAACTATTTTACTTGACAAAAAAAAATCAAGATTGCACTTCAGATACATTCAACTTGTTAAAGTACACTTCCGACGTCCACTTTACTCTTCAAGACTGTTTAAAAGGTCCCAACTATTGAATGTTTACTCACTTTATCTTCGAGAAAAGCCTTTGCTAATCCAATATAGCTTAGCGCACTGAGGTACAGGTGGGTTTTCCTGGTCACAACAGCCCTCTATACATCTATTTGGAACTTGCACAAACATTTGCGATAAATTGATACCTTTTAGGTACAAACATGCCACTTTCAGGCGTATTCGCCAATAGAACCACACCCAAATAAATGACCTAAATTTGAGGGCTTCCTAGCAGTTGCTATATTCATTAAGGCCTCTTCTATTAGCCGACAAACAGCAAATGCGGCACATAATTTTGAAAAAATTTTAGAGGAAAGCCATGTACATGACAGTCAGACCCTAGGGCCTCAAATGCATTTTATACAGGTCACGTCAGGTCTAATTCAACTTCAGTATTACATAGATCTTGGAAATCAAAATAGTAATTTCTCAAAAAAAGTCACACTAGCAATTTTTACTCTAGAGTACGAAATAATCGGGGGAGGGGGGGGCTAGTAATAGTCGAGGAGTCTGGAAAATTTTGGAAAATCAATAATAGGGAATTGAAATAAAAGGTGGGTGGAGAAATGGGTGGGATTGAAAATAGAAAACAAAGATTGATAAATTAAATTTTTCAATATAAGACATCCATTCGTATACAATTTGCTTTTTTAAACTTTCCTTTGCACTCTGTATCTAAAAATTATCATTTGTAGATTTTCAGATTCTCTAAATTGAATAACAACAGGGGGATAGAAAACATTCAAAAAGTTAAAATCGGGAGGGGACGATTATTCGGTACTCTAAAGTAATAGAAAGTAGTCGAAAATATGTTATATTCTATTAAATCAAATTTAAATCCTTTAGAACTTTAATTTTGGTTTGAACCACTTAGCAACATGACAAGTGTTGCCAAGGGGTTGTGTTGTCATCCTGTCCCTTAACATTGGCTTGTAACCGTCATCGTATTTGGTGATTGGGTTGCATCAATCAGTCAGAAAATATATTTGTTAGCTTGTAACTTTCAGCAAAACACGATTTCAAATGGACTAACGCTCCAGCAATATTTTTCCACTCTCCAAAGGTTCTTCATTTGTTTAAGTGTAAGCATGACAAGTTGACAGGTTTCCCATGAGCTCCACAATCCTAACATGACAGGATAACCAATTAATAGCTAATAGCACAACGCCACATGCATTTTCAGAATTCGCCAGGTGGATCAAAAGTGAAATAGCGAGTTGTGGATTAAAAGGGATTGATATTGTACAAGATAAGATGACTTTTTATTACTGTAATTATTGCAGTAAGAGACAAGCGTTTATAAAAAAAGTTTCTTATAATACGGCAGTTGCAGCCGCAACTTTTGCAAACTTCTGCATCTGCCACTGCTAAGGTAAGTGACTTCTGCATATCCACTTTCTTAACATGTATATATTGTATAGAACTTTTTCATTTGTTATAGATTTAAAAAGCTAAACATCCTAGTATAAAAAGAGAAAATCAAAGTCAAAACATTTCTAGCTTCCTTAAAATACTGAATTTATTATTTAGTCATCCATGGTTGCTGTGCTTTTACAGAACTGAGGTTAATGGGACATAGAAAACAAATTAAGATACCTCATTTTTAGTGCAAGTCTATCAATTTTGCAGAGAGCTGTACGTTCAGATATGTTTAATCACTTTGACGCTCTGGGACTGCATGTATATTTTCTGTCCTTTGAAATCAAAGATTTGCATTGGTTTTCTGAAAACCCCTACGCTCTTCCCACAAAACAAAGACATTGAATGATAAACAACAGAACCATTTATGATGGATGTTGATAAGTCATAATCCTAAAGATAGCAGAGTTCCTCGCTTTTTCATGGTCATAACGATGTTGCAGCCCAAGTAACGCATTGGCCCAAGTAACGCACGCTCTCATTTTCATGCAAATACATCAAAGTGAGGCCTATACGTTCATTTGAAGTATTCAGATTCTGGCTAACTTGTAAATAAAAGAACAAATAACGAATTTTCAATTCCAAGCTCTGGGTTATTGACGAGGCAAAATTGTTTGTTTTTAAGTCTTGGAACTAATAAGAGTGCCTTTGGACCTTTGAGCTTTTCAAAATGCCCTTGTTTGAGATATTCTGTTAGTTTTGATCTATCCTCCTCAGTCACATACATTGCGTTTGCACCATGATCTTCACTCAGCCACCTCTCAAATGCTAATTTTTGAGTATTGACAGCCATTTTATTAAGACTTTGCTTTGCACCCTTGAATTTAGCAGTCATCAAACCAAAAGAAAGACACAAGTAGGGATTTGATTTCTAAAATCATCCCGCCCAAAAACCACAGAAGCTTTGGCAGGCCAGAATCTGAATACTTCAAATGAACGTATAGGCCTCACTTTGATGTATTTGCATGAAAATGAGAGCGTGCGTTACTTGGGCCAATGCGTTACTTGGGCTGCAACAGCTTCACCTTTTAACATGCGAGAGGCCTCGAGTTAGCCCTCTAGTGTTTTTTTACCTCATTGGTTAAAGGAAAATCGATCGGCATCATCTCGAGTCTCAGAATCGTCCCCGTTACCCCCTCCCCCCGAATATAAAACGAAAATATAAAAGCCATTCTATTGTTAGCCATAAGGCCGGCATTTTTTAATTCTTTAAAAAATAGAAATAAGTTAAAAAAGATAGAAAATAAGTTAGAAAATTGTTTCTATAGCGTGAATAGAGAAAACGTTTCTACTGTATAAAATAGGGAAGAAAATGTTATTTTTCTAAACATTTCAAATTATGGGACTAAAATCCTTCTTTCCACATTCAAATCATGATAACTAAATTGTGTTTTCTATTCGGAATCCTTTCTAAACCAAAGAAAATATATATAGGGCTTCATTAGTATCAAAAGAGCAATTTAGTTTGTGATGGAAAGGCTTACAAAGATAAACGAAACGAAGTAAATATCACGCTCAGAAAAGCAAGAAATAACTACAACAAGGAACTACTAAAAGAAAGCTCAAATGATCCGGAGAAATTCTGGAAGACCCTGAAAAGTATTTATGCTACATCAGGGAAAGAAAGCCCCCTGAACCAACCTGTTGATATTAACGGGGAGAAGAGTACTGATATGAAGCAAATTACTCAGGGATTTAGATCATTCTTCTCGCCTACTGTCAACCACATTAAATCAAAGGCTATGCGCATGACCAACTAACTTCACATGGCGTAGACCCAGTGGCATGATTGCTAAAACTTAACAAAAAATTCCTTTTTAAAGAAGCAACACCTGTGGAGGTCTGTAGTATAATTAAAAAGTTGAAGAAGAAGAAGTCGACTGGATGTGATAATTTGCCTGTTTCATTCTTCAAGGTTGCCAAGGATGTTATTAAGAAGCCTCTAACACACATTATCAACCTATCAATTAAGAGCGGGGTCATTCCCGGAGACTGGAAATCAGCTTGCATCACACAAGTCTTCAAATCTGGTTCTCGGTCTCAATTTCAAAATTACAGACCAATACCGATCCTACCAATTGTGTCAAAAATCGTAGAAAAAATTGTCCATAAACAGTTTATGGTTTTTCTAGAAGAGAATAACCTACTTTAAAGCCATCAATTTGGTTTTCGTAGAGGCATGTCAATCGCTTCTTGACAAGTCATTAATCGCCTTGAAAATTTTTGACATTGCGCTAAAATCATACTTAAAAGCTTTTTAGGTTGCCATATACATATACTTTCCTTTCTGAGGTTTCATACTCTAAAGAGTGTCAGACGAAAAAAGTTTTCAAGTGTGATTTTAGCTCAATGTCGCAAATTTTCAAGGCGAATAATGACTTTTCTAGAAGAGAATAACCTACTTTGCAGTCATCAATTTGGTTTTTGTAGAGGCATGTCTACTGAGCAAGTGGTGACTCTCTTCCTGGCTGAAATTTGGTCAGACATTGACAAAGGGAGACTGGTTGGTGCGTGCTTTGTAGTCTTGGTGAAAGCTTTCGACACAATTAGCCACTCGACACTCCTGAGCAATTTGCCAAAACATGGCGTACATGATCAGGAGCTGGAGTGGTTTACTGATTATCTATTCAACTGTAAAGCGATAGTTCAATATGGCCAAGACCAGTCAGAGAACTTAAGCCTCCTGTCAGGTGTACCTCAGCGATTGATCCTTTGCCCACTATTATTCTTAATCATTGTAAATGACTTAACAAATTCTATTAAAAACTCGAAAGTAATGATGTATGAAGACAATACTGTGCTATACGTTTTGAAGAAAACTGCTAATGATATAAATAAGAAACACAACAGTGACCTCAGCAGGTTGGATAAATGGTTCTCTGAAAATGAACTCATCGTGAATCTCAGCAAGGCCAAAACTTTTTGGTACCTCAAAGAGAGTAGTGAAGGAATCAGCATATTTCAGAGTCAACGTGAATGATAGAGAGATAGAGACAGCCACGAGCTACAAGTACCTAGGAGTTGAAATAGACAGCACCCTAAATATGAACACATATTTTAACAAGTGCTACAAAAATGTGTCATCTCGACTAAATCTCCAAGTGAAACTACGTGAGCAACTAGATGTGAAAGCAGCAAAAGCCATTTCCGAAAGCATGATCTTACCAACTTTTATATATTGAGGTATTCTCCTGCTCTACAATACAAGAACCTGTTATGCCCAACATAGACGTATGAACAGACACTATGGAACCATATAAGCCCGACCATGTAGTTCCGACCACATAGTTTGGACAATGTGATTTCCCACCTAACACCATATATACAACACCCTTCTTGTAAATAGCCAGTTAAATGTATGTTCCAGTTGAAGATCAATTAAGTTGAGTAACTTCTTCATATTGAGTGTTGCCTCACCTTTTCCTTGTCTTCTTATTTCATATTGTTGAGTCTTTCTGTGTGGCATCCAGGATATAACAAACTGTGGACCAGAAAACCATCAATGAAAAAGCAGTAATATGAAGAAATGGCAACCATTACAGTATGTAAGAGGCCTGAGACCTTTAATTCCAAGTCGGAGAATCTTCGTACTTTCACCACTTTGAGATCTTCCTGAGAGCAATGAAAGTAACAGATGAAGTCCAAAGAGCAAATGTGCCCTTAACCTTCCTTGCACCTGACATACTGAGGTACGTTTTGGAAACATTGTCGGGAGTGGACCAGAATAACCTTGTGGCCATTAAAAAGTGCCTCACCAGAAGATATTCAAAAATGGACCCCATTGTGGAACGACTAAAGGTTCTGGAATCAAAGCCCGAAAATGGAGATTTATGATGTTTTGGAAACACCCTACAAGACAAATATATCGGAATGTTCAAGGAGCACCTTTTTCAAAAACATTTAGCACAAGCTATATATCTCCAAAACTGCGCGTCCCACCTTCGCCGAGAAATCATCATCCGTTCCCCACAGACTTTCACAGATACACTGAGCCTGACAGACAAGATCTCACAGTCGTCATCAAACAGAGACGAAGTATTTTCGGTGAAGTCAAGGAGTACCTACTCTCCAAAACGGGCAAGTAAAACCTTGAATAATTCGTCTGTAGGTAGTGGACGTTCTAAATCTTGTTTTTAGCTGTGGGAGCCAGAACCATTTGGCAGGGAACACCTGTTGTCAAGCTAAAGGGAAGAAATGCGGTAACTGTGGGAAAGTAGGTCATTTTGCACGCATTTGCTGCATTCCTTCCGCTGTTGACAATAAGAAACCAGTGTAAAACAAAAGAGGAAGTCTCCAAGACTAGTTTTTTGTGTGTTGGAACTGATATGGAACCAGTCATTTCTGTTACAGCTACCAACCTTTCTTCTTGCCCTTCCTTGGATGCAAAACTTAACGGAATTTGTGCATCCGTACTAGTGAACACAGGGAGCTCAGTAAGCTTTATTTTTTCATCCTGGCGCTTGTCAATATGGACTGGTCTTGTCACCCCCAACTAAAGTACTGAATTTTGTCAGGTTTAATGGAGGCATAATTTCGATTTTAGGTGTTGTAGAACTTTAAATTGAGCTCCATAACTGTTTCATTTCTCATTCTTTTTTCATTGTGAAAGATGGAGTGGGGCGTGATTTATGCCAACAGCTTGGGATTTTTCTATGTTGTGGGCACAAGGTCTTATATGTCTCTTCAAATACTGCAGAGTTTTTTCGATTGGTTCCACATGTTTACAAGGCACTTTTCAATAATTTGGCTTGTGGGCAAGGCTTTCACCATGAAATTAAATTGATCCTAATGCCACACCTGTCATACAAAGTGCAAGAACATTACCTTTGGCTATCGTCCCTGAGGTTGATGCAGAACCTGATCGTCTTGTTTTCATAAGGTTAATTGAAAAAATTAATAGCAGCCTTGGGTTTCCTCTGTTATTGTCATACGTCGGAAGTCTGGCGCTATACGTCTATGTGTTGATAGCAGTATCATCAACAAGGCTATTATTCCCTCTCAACACCCGCTTCCTGAGCAGAGGGCCTTGCTTGAGAAGATCAAAACTGCCTAATAAACAGCCTTATCGTTTTTCAACCGTAAATTTGAGAGCTGGATGTAACTGGTTAAGTTTTTGGAAAAACCTGTCGCACTTCAGCTTTGTTTTAAAGATGGCAAACGTGTCATCAACATACCGAAAATAAACAGACAACTTTTGGTTGTTTTCTTTTAGAAAGCGCTCCTCGTAAAAGCCGACAGAAATATTTTTTCAATAATGTTTTGTTTTGTTTCTTTATTTTTTCTCAGTCTTTGTTTCCTCTCTTGTTTATGATTGGCTAGTTTTGCTACATGTTTCGTATAAATAGGTTGCCATACACATATACTTTCCTTTCTGAAGTTTCATACTCTGAGGACTGTCAGACGAAAAAAGCTTTTAAGTATAGCAGTTACCATTACTAACACCACCTCACGTAATACGAGCTCTCGCAGGAACCACTTCAGAAAGTTTCCTCCTCTTCATCCTGTCAGGCGTCGCAGTTTGAATTTCCGTCACCTCCGCTAGATTTGTGTCTGCCTTCAGGTTGTCGACGAAAGTCTACCTTGCCTTGCTCTCCCTGTTGTTGGTTGCCAGAAGACGAGCTGTGACGCAAATCTATCTTCTGGGTGTCTAACGCAGTGCCTTGCAAGACGCATCCTGCGTTGCCTGACTTTTTCGGGCACAGGTGGTAAGTTTTGGTACAGCTCAGCATTGTTTATCATTAAGGGACCTGTTTTAAACTAAAAAATTAAATATCTCTATAGTTAAAATGCAAAAAAATCGTCCAAAAATAAATAATAGTCTAGTTGTTCAATAAATGCTCCTTTAACTTGTGTTTGACCATAGTTAACGTGTTTCGTATGTCTTCAGGGAGTTCGTTGTAACAAGCAGGGCCTTAAAACATAAATGACTTCTTTGCAGCCTCGGTTCTTACTTTTGGTAGGCACAGCGTTGATAAATTACTTCTTGTGTTATATTTATGGTTCACTTTGTAAATATATAATGTAAAATGTGGAATCGCAGTCCCCTGTAAGCATCTAAACATTATTATAGCCGTCTTGTATCTCTTTTACTTCAGTATGGTCATATGTCCACATTCTTTGCAACTTTGGGTTGGTTAAAGTTTACGTATCAAATTTAACTTGATTTGTTAACATGTATGTCTTTTATTTCATTATTCCATGATTGTCCCTATTACATTTCGTTTAAACTTATCGTATTTCGTGTTTCGGTTACTTAATGTGACAATATTGTGGGTTATGACTGTTGTATAACAGCTTCCTTCTGTAAATCTCATTGTAAAACTTAAGAGTTTGATCTTGTAATTTTTTAGTGCCTTGATACTTAGAGAGTCATGAAAGTTTTTTGAAACATAAAGTTGTCCGTAAAATATATTTATTGATATAAAATAAATGGCTGCTAGTATAGGCCATGGTCAAAAAGGGAAAGAATACAATGTTGAATTTGCTTATGGAAGTAGACCAATAAAAGAGAAACTAACCAACGATTGGGCACTGGAAAAAAGAACTGTATTTTAAAAAGAAATATCATTACATATGGTGCATTTTATTGTAGGTGTCTGTTAACTGGATTACATGCTTTGTATGGAAAGACAGTAAGTACATCTTAGAGAAAAAATAACTATGTCAATAAGACGAAATCTGATGGAAATTAGTTTTCCTGAGATCTCTATATGCTAATGGAGGCAATTACCAAAGAAAGATAATACCCCGAGCAGGAGAAACACATTGAACCATACTTCCTTGTCATTAAGTCTCCTTATACATTTAAAACCTTTAAAGAAGTTGATTGCTGTACACATGGATTGTGATGCACTTACGTGTTATCGTTGCAATGCTAAACCTGTATTCACTCTAAGAGTGTTATCCATAAGAATTAACCATGAAATAGTCCACATAATGACTGATGCTATTTTTACATGTTCCAATAACGTTTTAATATATTTTCTGTCTCTTGGATGACCATTGTTACCACAATAATCATGTGGCATAAGTTTTTAGTATGTATAATATCAACTGCAATCAGGAAGCTCAAAGCAACGTCTCTTCAATTTACCTGATCCCTGTGACAACGCCAGTTAAGTTCCTTAGGGGATATATTTCTTCGCTTTTGAAATGAACTCGCTGTTAGATGCGGTGGCCTGCAAAGGCAGCGACGCACAACGCCCTGCCACGGGCGGTAAGTAGTTGTGCAGTTCGGCAGCACTTGATAGCCTCTCACTGTCTGGTCAACCCCGCGTCTACATCGTTTCAGCTGGAGGGTCTAGCTTCAGATGAACGGAAGTGGCTCTGAAAGAAAAAATGTGTCCTCCTCTCATCACAAGGGTAAATTCCAAGGAATAGGTGCCCTACGGCTGGGGCATTCAGTCTACCGTAACACCAGTGCATGACAGTCTCACCAGTCACACGGTATTCCACGGTTGCTGACTCAATAGCAAGGAAGCACCACTACGCACTAAGGGGGTGGGCATGCGGTCAATCAGCTGGTCTTGTAAAAAGACGAGAGAGGCAGTAATGGCGGCAGAAGTTTAACGATTTATTGAACTGGTGATTGTGAGGATTGGGTGTTAAAACGTGAGGACAATTTAGAGTGTAGAGCAGAAACCACACAATGTCAAGGTGACAAGATAGTGAAAGGTGGGAGTGCTAAACGTGAGCAACTGCAGATGTTCAGGTCTCAGGAAGCTGTGGATGCAAGGCAGAGAGACAGGATCATGATGGTGAAGCTACTCTCGAGTTTCAAAAAGACAACGCGATACAAGCGCATGCACAAGACAGACAAGACGGATGATAAAACACAGGACAGTTTCTACAAGGACTGTACATGAGAGATGTAAACATGATGTGTTAATGATTATGGAGAACTGGAACGCGAAAACATGGACAACGGAGAAGAAGGAGTAGTAGAGCAACTCACAATCGCAAGTAACAAAAGGAACGACGGGGAACAGTTCCTGACATCACGTGCTGTGAAACACCTGGCAATTGAGTCAACGATTTTCCCCCACAAAGATATCCACAAATATGGGTGCACATGGTTAATGGTCGCACGAGGAACCAAATGAAACACATTGATGTCAACGGAGTGTTAACGAGCACAGTGGGCGATTTCAGAACATACCGAGGCGCAGACATCGATAGTATGCTAGTAGTTGAGACGTTGCTGTTGCTGCGGCGTGCTAGGAAGCAAAAGGGTCGCATAACAAAGTATAAGGTCAGCGGGATAAGCATACCGGAGGTGAAGCAGAGATCCCAGATCAGACTTAGATAGGAATAGATTATAAGTGCTACGATTAAAGAGGGATTCGACGGGGAGAAGAGGGAACATTCGAGGGGACAGAGATTGAAAAGACACGGAATGAGTTGACACAAGCAATAACCAAAACAACCAGAGAAGCAGAAAGAGTCAAGGAAGAGGCAAAGTAACCTCTGGGTGAGTAGAGACAATCCGAGAAGTTCAACGAGAGGCAGAAATTAAGGAGAGATGTTTTCACGTGACATCAGCTAGAGAGAAGGGGAGATATAGAGCGGAGTGCCAAACAAAGGAGGTGGAAAAATGTGCAGTCTCAGAAAGGAAAAAAAAGCAGAAAGCGTCGCACCAAAGCCAGAGAAGTTGCAAACAGTTGACTTTGATGAGAGTTGTACAATAATAGGGTCTGAGTAAAGATCTCGAAGGATAAGAACAGGCACTCACTAACCAAGGAAGAGGTGAAGCAGAAGTGGAAAGAACAGTTTGATGATGTTTTTAATAAGCCATAGCCAGTTGAGAGAGAGCTGAGGTAGGAGTGGAAGATAAAGTCATTGATGATATCAACAACATTGCATCACCAAATACGAAATCAAAGAGGTCATCAAGAGTAGGAAAAACGGAATGGACGCTATGACGGTTACGTTATTGAAATCTGATATCACAGGGATCCTGTCTCTTGACTTGATTGACTTGATCATCAGGAAGACGGCTAATGACTGTATAAGGTGAAGAATGATGCCCGAGTAGTGCAACCTCGACTTAGATGCAATGGCGTTGCCAGTGGCCTCTAGCCTACGAGTACAGTCAAAACTGGACGAGTTATGTGTGGTTGCGACGAGAACGACTTAAAAATGAATACCAGGAAGACAAAAGCAACAAGGAATAACTCTAGGAGCAACAAACATGTCCAACTACTTCACTGCAACATGAAGGGTACCGGAATAACTAGAGGAATTGACTTTAGTTATAGTCAAAGCAAACATACCTCTGTGGCACTTCAAAGGACTGCAACTTAACAATGCGGTACTTATATGAGGAAACAATCCTCAATTGGCACATTAATCAAGTATTTACTGTCATGATGCACATTGAAAGAATACAGGTTTCTGTGCCACTTGTTGATCTAATGATTTGTTAGAACATGCAAGTTTCAGAGCCTTCTAGAAAACCTCCCTGTGCTGCCGGAACAATGCTGATGGAATATTTACATGAAGTTCCACTTGATTCTATTCTGGTTCTTAAAGCTTCTAGAATGTTCTACTGTGTTTTGTAGCATTCCATATTGTTTTGAAAAGTTCTAATGGCTTCTAGATGGACTTCTTAAGCCTATTTAAGCAGTTGCTTTCCAGGAATTTGATGACGTTGGTTTAAGAAGATTGTAATTAAGCTTTGATAGAATATGGGCTCGGAGAAATATCTCAAGCTGTAAGGAGAGTTCTTTGTTAGAGGATATACTACTGGAATTTGTATATCACACCCTAATTGTTGAAGTTCTCTATGTAGCTCTCTGCTCTCAATTAAGGAAGTTTAATAACCATGCCTATATTTTGTGGACTACGCAAAATTTGACGCGTAAGTCCCTGCAACTTTGTGCTTAGATCAGAAATTGCCAACAGCATTCTTTTGCACTAGTGAGAAGGTTTGCAAGTTGCTTAGCGAAGAAACGTGTATTGCCTTTCTACTTTGCTGACATTGTTAGTAGCTTAAGAAGTTTATGTAAAAATTTAACTTTGAATTTCCATGTCACTTTACAATTTAATTTTGTTGCAAAATTGTTGTAATAATGCTTAGAGATAGCAAAATAACTATTATTGATAAGACTTAAACGATTTAACGGTTTGTGCCTAAACCATGAACTATAGAAGAAAGATAAGTTCCTTTGCGAGGGGGGTGGGGAGCGGGCACAATTATCCAAAATCACTTAAGACAACAATATTATGTGAGCCTCAAAAAGAAAAGGAAACATTGTTACCATGATGATTACACTTTTCCGTCAGTTGTGGCCACTAGACATCCATTGAAAAACCACGAGACAATTGTTTTTCGAATTATTCAAAATAACTTAAGACAACAATATTATCTGAGCCTCAAAAAGAAAAGGAAACATTGTTACCATGATCATTACACTTTTCCGTCAGTTGTGGCCACTAGACATCCA